>ML682004.1:42276479-42312555 GCA_007922195.1 Podocnemis expansa
CAGGGTGCTGAGGGGGTGGCTCTTCCTCCCAGGGTGCTAAGCACCCTGGGAGGAAGCTCAGCCAGTTATTTCGAAACGGCATGTCCACTTGGCGTTGTTTCGAAACAACCGTTTCGAAACAACGCCCTTTCGAAATAAAACGAGGTTTAGCTTATTTCGAAAAGCGCACGGCTATTTCGAAAGAAGCGGTTTGCTTCTTTCGAAATGGCCGTGCGTCGTGTGGCCATGCCATTCCTTATTTCGAAACAACCTCTGTTGTTTCGAAATAAGGAGTGTGTGTGGACATACCCTTTCTGAGAAGTAATCACATAGCTTTCTTTCTCTTTCATTTTTCTTTGGGTATGTCTACACAGCACTTTTATTTTGAAATAACACTGATTATTTTGAAATAAAAGATATTTGGTCCACATGACGTTTTCTTATTTCGAAAGGACGGATAACCATTTCAAAATAACAGCCTTTTGGATTGCAGGCTTTCCCTTAATTCGAATTAACATTTTGTTAATTCGAATTAACTTATTTCGAAATAAGGACTTTATTTCAAAATAACTCATTTTGAAATACTTATTTCGAAATAATGATGTGTATGTAGACATAGCCAACATGTCCAAACGGCCTTATTTCGAAATAACTCATTTTGAAATAACAGCCGTTTCAATTGCAGGCTTTCCTTTAATTTGAATTTACATTTTCTTAATTTGAATTAACTTATTTCGAAATAAGGACTTTATTTTGAAATAACTCATTTCACAATCCTTATTTTGAAATAACGATGTGTGTGTAGACATAGCCTTTGACTTATCTTAGCAAGGACATAGGAATGAGGTGTGGTTCTTGGAGACCAAAGGAATTCATTGATGGTATCAATTTTATTTTGCACTCCCTGACAGTTTTCCTAGCCCTGTGAAAATATGTGGCTACATCTCTTGTATAGCTTGCTTTTTGCCATTGAAGCATTCCCATTTCTCTAGCAGGTGTAGTCCTTGTATTATTGGAAGTCTTTGTAGGGTCAATCTGTACACACATGTGAGATTTGCATATGTTTTTGTGCAGGTTCAGAGATGACTTCTTGTCTGCAGGTAAACCATCCCATTTACTAGAATCCCATTCACAGATGTGAGGGTTTTTTTTCTGTTTCAGGGCTGTAACTATGGCAGGGTGAGTGGGGCTTTGCCCTGCATGCACTGGAGTAGCTCTCTTGAGCCACTCCATTAAAGGGCATGTTCCTCGCCACTAGCCACAGGTACCAGCCATTGTAAGGTGCGCATTCCAATCAGAACGCATCGCAGACACCGAATTCCTTAATTATGGCTCTGTTCTGTTCTCAGCAACATTTTGAGAAGCAACCACTCGGTCTGAGATAACACCTCTTCCTCCAGCAAGCCTCCTTTCCCTTTCCAGGATTAAGAACTTGGACTGTTCTCAAAGCCCAGTCATTAGCACCACTCCTGTATCTCCTTGTCTCCTCTTATCTCAAGGCAGCAACCAAAGAAATTCACTTGCTGCAGCCTCAGTCAACTTTTCTGTCTCATGCTTCTTCTGCCTCTGTGCTACACTTTTGATCCACTCAAGGATCTTTTCATGACATGCAAGGAGTGAACTCCCTAGTCTCTCATCCCCTTCTCTCCCTGCTCTTTCTGCCTTTGAAGCAGGGGTAGGAAGTAGGAGCAGAGTCCACTGCAAGAAACAGTTCTCAGGAGAGAAGGACTGGTGCAGAAAAGGTGTTAAGCAAGCAACCACAAAATGGTGAAAATGTGTCTGTTGAGTGTTATGGGAAGGTGCAAAAACTAATTATTTAATGAATTGGGGCATATAAAGATGTGGAATCTTATTAACAGCAAGACAGGTAATTTTACTAGGCTACTAGATTTTTCTCTCACCTTTTTGGTCCTTTTCCGTATACACTCATGTTTGTATTTCAATCCTCCTGTTCCCTGCTCCTTTCTTTGCCATTTTTCATATAGTTTTTCATGGGAATTATTTTCCTTTCTTTCCCTCTTTGTCTTTCTCTTTCACACAGTCTCCTAAGCAGCACACAAACATTTAAATTCAATTCAGACTTTTAAATCCATATTGTTTGTGTGGATTTTCAATTAAATGAAAAATGTTCCTATTCCTAAAAATCCTCATACAATTTTGTATAAACTAAGACTTCTTTTCAAGTGATTGAATGTTTCTAATTTATTATTTGGTTTATTGATTAGTTTATTTAGTTTATTAATTCTGCATCTTAAATTGGTCAAATTATTCACCTGTCAGCAATAAACCACTAGGAAGAGAGCTTCATATTTGTTGTTTAAATAAATATAATTGTAGTTCTGAGTAACTTCTATCATTGTTCAATTCAATGTATTTATATTGGACATTAATTTGGCCCATTTTCTAACTATATTTACATTTGAAGCAATATGGAGACCCTGAAGGAGCAATTAATGCAGTTGTATTGGAGCTCTAGAATTTCCTTTTGATTTGAAATGCTGATTCAGTTGGTACCTTTCAGGTTTTACCCATTCTGTTTCTTACAGAATGTCCAGGATATCTCGTTTGTTGCAGACTGTGCCCCTCCAAGTGGAGGAAGAAATGAGATTAGCCCACGTCTTCTCAGACAGTTTTGCCTGTTGGTTCTTCCTCAGCCTTCTTTACAGTCCTTGCAACGTATTTTCCAGGTATTTGATCAGATAGTTTGGAGGAAAGTACATTAGCAAATGGAAGTTTTAAAAGAATGACTAGCCAACAAAATTAATGTAAAATATCTCAAATAATTTTCTCATATTCATTAGAAAATTCTATGTAGTATTGTATAAGGAAAGATGAGGCTTTAGGAATCTTAAAAACCCCCTGCATATGTGGGAACTACAAGTTCAAGCTTGGTATGTCTCAAACATAGATTTTATTTTACTGCTTAGGAAACAAAGTTTTATTATCTTGATTTGATTGAAATAATGTTTGATAAAGAGTTATTGGTGGGTTACCATAGGTCATTCTTATGAGAATTCAAAGTTGCAGGATTTTGGTTAAATTAACCCTAGAGCACTGAGGAAGATTTGTAGTTTAGAGAAGTAACTTGCAGAGTTGAAGTAAGAGTTTAAATTCATCCTAAGCATCTCATCTTTCCTTCTTCCTCTTTTCTTGCCAAACATGAGCATTGGTGTCTGCCATCAACTACTGTACTCTTTTTTCTCCTGATAAGAAAAACATGTTGCTGCCAGCTGTTGCTGAGGTTGGGAAATGAGGGCAATAATGCGCGTGTCACCTGAAGAAAATAAGCCAAGAATTGAGGAAGGTTTCCTATCATTGGAGCATGAATCTCTATCTAACATGTTTCATTTCTCAGGCCTGGTCTACACTGCCACTGGTGGTTGATGAGTGATATGCAACCTACATAATTGCCCATTGACTTATTATATTGCCATACAAGTCAATGGGAGATGCCCCTGGTTAACATAGCCTTACTCCTTTTGGGAAGGTAGGAGGATTAATGGCATCAACTAAACAGCACTTTTGGGATCAATTGAGTAGGTTTCCACAGCACACTCAATTGATCCTGCTGTACTGATTCCTGCAGCTCCAGCTATGTAGACATACCCTCAGCTGCTTGAACATTTTTTCTGATCTTTGGAATGTTACCCTTTCTGCCCCCCTGCTAGCAACCCTCATTTAGATAGGGCCCTTTGCATATCAGTCTGCAGAACCTGTCTAAGGATGAGATGCACATACTATATGTTTCTCAATAGGAAACACCTGTGAACCATGTTACAGGGTAGAAAGACTCGCTGTAAAGTTGTAAACCCCAGTTTAAGAGAGGTTAGTACAGACCCCTCTGTGTCATATGAGTGATCAGATGTGGGGTGTATTAAATTAGAGAAGCGACTGCCCTGGTGGTTGACTAAGAGAAGAGTTTGGAAGAAGCTGGAAACATCTCTGGCAATTGAGATTCTTTTCTGAATGGCTTATATTTATTTTATTTGGAAATCTGTGTTTTTAAATCAACAAAAGAAAGCCCCTGAGTAAGGAGGTTACAACTGCTGATAATGAGATTGTTACTCATCTGAGTTACTACAGATAATTGTTTCTGGCGTCTGGCTGGTGAGCTTTGAATGGGAAAAAGGGGCCCTGGAGCTTCACTAGTGGCGGGGAGGTCACCTGAGCAGATTTTATGTATTTATTTAAATTTAAATATTTCTAAAATGTCAAATATACTGTGTTCTAAGTTCCCTAATACATAATTAATGTAACAATAAAATCCCAGAAACAAAAATAACAATTTTTAAAAGGATGTGCTTGTTTGGGTCAGGGCTCCCACCCCTCCAGGTGTTCTGGCCCACTTCCCACCTTCAGTAGGTCCCTGCAGTGCCTTAGTGTGTGGTAGCACAGGCAAGAGCATCTCTGAGTGGAGCTAGATTCAGCCTTGAGTGATGCTGTGCCACAGCAAGATCTTAAAGTCCCTCCAGGTGTTGCCAGGCTCCCCCAAGTAGCAGTACTTGCCTACAATGCAGTCTTTAAACCCCTTGAACCATGACAGGTCTCACAAAGCAGCACTGCCTTGTTGTACTATAGTTCTGTGGCCCCCTTTGGGTGTGGCAGGGCTCCCCAAGCTATTCTGCTACTTGTAATGCAGTCCTGAAAAGGGATTGGGCTGTCAGCCACTAGGCTGTAATCCCAAAATCCTTCCCAGCATGTTAGGTCTATCAGCCTGGCAACATGCTGTAGTACAGTAATCTTCCTAATGAGATCTGAGAGCAAATCTCTCTCCCTTCTGTCCCACCCCTTCCTGAGATCTCAGCTGGCCTTTTAACCCACTCTTCCTGGCAGGGAGTGGACAGTCTATATGACAAGGAGGGGCCTTCCCAGGTGCTGGTGCAGCTGAGGGCTCACTCTCTAGTGGGAGTGATTGGTACACCCTGTCACAGAGGAACACAGTCAGCCTTCTATAAATTCTTTTGACTAATGGAGTCCATTCTTTCTTGATCTCTCCAGAAAGTCAATGTACTCAGATTTGATATAGTCAATTAGATGGGCAACTTTACGCATAATTTGGACTGGTATGATTTAGGCATTCCAATTACTATTCAACTAACCAGAAGATTGCTTTTTAAAATAGCTGTATATGTACAGTAACAAAGTATTTGTCTTCCCTTGAGAATGTTATCATGTTTAAACTCAACTGTGAAAAATTGAGTTAGCTGACACAATACTAGTTTAATAATGGTAAGCTCACACAATGCTGAACACTGTTTGCTCTGGTTTAATACAACCATTGAGTCATGGCCAGTTTTGTGTCATCTAATTTGATTCATAACAGTCATGTTTAAACTTTTTAAAATGTATAATGTAGTCCATTGTTTCATACTGTACTTTCAAAAGGTTCCTGCATTAGGTGGAGAGATGGCATTTTGTTTTAAGATACTGGAAGGAGACAATGGTGTTCTAGACTCAGTTCTTGATTCTGTCATGATTCCTCGTGATAATGGACAAGTCACTTAATATCACTGTATCTCAGCTCTTTCTCTTAATACTTCCTTTCCCTGGTCCTTTGTCTGTTCAGAGACAGATTCTTCTGGGCAGGCATTACTAAATGATTGATTATATCCAAATGAAAAAAAACAACAAGCAGTTGTGTGGCACTTTAAGACTAACAGATTTATTTTTTGCATGAGCTTTCGTGGGAGAAGATCCCACTTCCTCAGATGCTTCAAAGATGGGTGAACTTACAGAAAGGAATGAAACTAAATGCAAGGGGGTGTAAAACATAGGATCAGGTCATACAGTAACAGCAAATCAGAGCAGTTTACAGGCTCAAATCATGGGAAGCCTGAAGTCAAATTACCCTTTGTAATGGGAAAAGAACCCATAGTCTCGATTGAGTCGTGCTTTCACAGAATTTAGCTTGCATATTAATTCGAGTTCAGCTGTTTCTCTTTGAAGTCTTGATGTCCCAGCTACATCTCTAACGACAGTTGTTAACAAATCCATCATCGAGTGATTAGGAAGATGGAAGTGCTCAGCAACTGGTTTCTTTGTTCTTTGATTTCTGATATCAGCTCTGTGCTCATTCAGTCTCTTACAGAGCGATCGTCCTGTTTTTCCAATATATAAGGTGTTGGGGCATTTCTTGCACATGAAGGCATAGACCACATTAGTAGATGAGCAGGTAAATGAGCCTTTGATGGAGTAGCAGGCTTGATTAGGACCTATGATGGTGTCTGTTGTGTAGATATGTGAGCAGACTTGGCAGCGTGGTTTTTTGCAGGGGTGTGTGCCTGTTTCAATGTTCCTGTTGTCTGGACAACATAGGATCATGAATGCATCTGTTCTTTAATGGGACTCTTTTGGCCCCAATTATTTGAGGTGTGAGTCCTCAGACACACTCTATGACTTGGTTTAAGAGATGAGAGATCATGGGGTTTTCTACTAAGATAATGTATCTGCTTCCATGTCTGACTTTCATTTTCCTAACAGTGGCATTATTTTGAGATTGAAGCAAGTTATCAATAATAAGTAAACTAGATCTGGTCCTTCTTTCCATTAACAGCTGACTGGAGAAAAATCATTCTCCAGAGGTGTACTTTGGTAGCCAGCAATGCTTTATATATAATGCCTTCTTGTTGAAAAGTCTTTTTATCAGGTTCTTTACTGTCTGTATAGACCCAGGCATTCACATCCAGGGTACATCTGTCTCTGCCAGCACCCCTATTCTTGAATGGAATGATCAAAGATAAGTCAATCTGTGACCCTAATTCCTTCACCCTGACTCCCAGAGTTTGGTAGTCAGTTCTGATCTTCCCAGGATCATACCTCACAGTATCATTTGTGCCCATACTGTCAGTAGCATGCAGTCATAGTCAGAGGCATAGATGATTCTCAACAATCCTTCTATAACTTCTTTGATACAAGCTCTTGGCAGGCAGCATACCTCCCATGATGCCATGTTAGACTGACACATGGGTGCCTCCATCTCCCTCAGAAGATAGTCACCAACCACAACTGCCCTATATTTTCTTCTGGAAGTTGTAGCTGCAACCCTCCCAGCCCTGGGAGGAACATGGCTTCTTCTCTCCTGCCTTTGAGGGTGGTTCTTTATCACTCGTTGCCAAGGCTGCATCACGGTTCTTCATCACTATGGTGGATGGGTTCAAGGTAGGAGAATTACACTGCTTGCTGCTAGAGAAAACCAGCAGCCAGTTTCCTCTCTATGATGGAGTCATATCTTCCTCCATAAGTGGCATGACAGCAGTCCCCTTTTAGCTGGATGGCTTCTTCAGCCTTGGATATTTCCACATGAATGCTCTCAATACCACTTGAGAGGCAGGAGAAGAGTGAAAAAGAACATCAACTACCATGGGAAAAGTGTCCAGTCCTGTTGTGCTGTGCTTATCCTCCCCTGACAAGCCAGCATATCCACCCCACTCAGCTCAGCTGATGAATGTAAGGAATTCCAGGACCATAGGAAACACATGATAGAAAGCTTAAGCATATATCCCTGCTATGTCAAAAAATGTTGACGGGAGGTACTGGATACCTGCTAACGGACGAGCATTTCTAGACATCCAAAAGCAACTTCTGTCATAGTGGCAGCAGTGCAAGAGAGATCATTACATCAGTGCCCTCCTAAGTTCACAATGAGTGAAAAGGACCCAAAGAAATTGGAATTCTTTGCCCTTAAACTGTATCCGTCAAGCACAATCTAAAGGTGTGGCTATGCCTTCCTGTCAAAATATAATTTTTTAAATTGAAACAGATTGTTTCAATTTGTAGACACCCATCCAAAAAATAGCGAGCAGAGCTGAAACCTACTGTGGCAGAGGGAAACCTGACTGCCTGTACTTCTATGTTGTCATAGCATCAGCCCTCAGAGATTTCCTGGCAGATCCACACAATGATCAGGGACCGTACATCTGAGAGTAATGAACTTTTCAACAGGACAGAGGAAGCACCCTCTAAAGGGTTCAAGGGCAACTCTGCACTCTTTGGCTATGTCTACACTAGGAAAAGTTAGTTCAAATTTGTTCATTTGAACTGCTAAGTTTGAGTTTAGTTCAAACTAAACTCGAACTTATTAGTTCAAAATAACAAAGCGGACTAATTTGACTTAAAATTGAGTCGTATTAGTCCACTTTGTTAATTCAAACTCACTGCCTTTAATTTGAATTTATTAAATTCAAACTCAAGGTTAATCCTAGTCTACACCATCCTTAGTCTGAACTAAGGATCAAACTAAGGGCTTAGTTTGAACAAACCGGCAAGTCTTACTAATTCGAATTAAGCTTTCATTTGTTCGAATTAAGGAATTCCTTAATTTGAACTAATGAAAGCCTAGTGTAGACAGCTACTTAGTTCAAATTAGGCCTCCTTGATTTGAACGAATTTGCAAGCGTTGACATACCCTTTGAGATTTTACTTCCAGACTCCAAAGAGGAAGCAGCCATGCCAGCATCCCTTTGACAGCACTCCTCTGTCAGATATTACAGTCAGCCACAGAGGGCCTCAGACCCTATGAGGATGATGCACAGAGTCCTGTCATAAAAGACTCTATACCCTCTTTGCTGCTCCAACCCGCTGTTGGCAACAGCCATTTTTATTTTTGAGACATTTGAGCAAGAATTACCTCAGACAAGTGAGCCCTAGAGATTATAAGCCATTTCAATCACTTCAAGTAGACTTTCTATAACTGGGAGTGTGGAGGAGGTGCTCTTACAATTCAGGGGCAAACACTTTTATTCCCTTTACTTTTTCATCCCAAAGAAGAGCAGGGGCTTGGTGCTTATTCTGGACCTTAAATGCCCCAAGAGTTTATCCATTTTTTCAGATTCAGGATGGTGAATCTAGCTTCCATAAATTCCTTCATTAGATCATCAGGACTGGCTTACTGCTTTTGACCTTCAGAATTCCTGCTTCCATACATCTATTCATCCAACCCACAGAAATACCTCAAATTCCTGTAAAGGGACCCCACTACAAATACAGGGTTCAGCCCTTTGGTTTATCTACAGGATTGTGGATTTTCACCATGTGCCTTGCTGTAGTGGCAACTTAGCTAAGAAGATGAGGAATCCAGATCAATCTTTACCTTGACAGCTGGCTGATTCGAAGAAGAACTTCACAACAAGTGACTGACTCAATTCAAGCAGTTCTAAAATTCTTTGCCTTGCTAGGTCTTAAAGATAACAAATGGAAATCTACACTAACTGATGCATAGCATAGAGTATGTAGGAGCACTGATAGACTCCAGATAGTGAGCTCTTACTTTCTGCAAGAGAGAATCCAGACAATAGCAAGGCTTATCACTCAACTTCAAGATCACCCAGGAACATCAGTGGAAACATGTCTCAGACTTAAAAATCACTTAGCCTCATACATTTGTGTCAAACAGTGTGCCAGACTTCACCTAAGCTCCTTTCTCAACTCTCAGTTGCAGCTCTGGTTTTCCCTCTTACACATTATTGTTGTTCCACACTGTTCGTATCAAAAGAACTTACTGGTTTGCTGAAAAAGTCTGAACTGACTTTTTGATTTACCCTTCTCTGCATTTATATATTCCCTTCCATACTGTAGTTTTCCATCTCATGCGCATAGGTATCGCTGCTTCTGGGACCGCTGAGCTCATGCTCTGCATTGCCCTGGCCCTGCCCTGGATCCAGCTCCAGCCTCCTGCTGCTGGTCACACCAGGGGTCAGATCCAAGCTGGGACCCCCTGCTCTGCCTGGCTCTCAACACAGCACCAGCAGCCAGGTCCAGCTTCAGCTCCAAGCCACCTGCTGCTTGCCAGCGGCAGCAGAAGCTGGGCTGGAGCCACCTGCTGCTTGCCAACAGCAACTGGGGCTGGATTGGGCCCACCTGGACCACTTGCCAGTAGTGGGAGAAGGAAGGAGTCAGCACCAGCTGGGGCTGCCTGTTGCTTGCCAGCAATGGCAGGAGGCAGGAGCCAGGCTGCAGCCACTTGCCAGCAGCGGCAGGAGGTTAGGAGCTGGATCTAGGGTGGGATTGTCTGCCACTTGCTGGCAGGGGTTGGATCCAGCTCTGGGCTACTGGCCAGCTGTGGTTGGGACTGGACTGGGCCCACCTGAGACGCTGGCCACTTGCCAGCAGTGGCAGGAGGCAGGAGCTGGGCTGGGGCCACTTACTGGCAGCGGCAGGAGCTGGAGCTAGGGTGGTACTGTTTGCCAATTGTTGGAAGCGGCAGGGGCTGGATCCAGCTCTGGGCCGCTGGCCAGCAGTGACTGGGGCTGGATCAGACCTGCTGAGGCTGCCTGCCACTTGCTGGCAGCAGCTGGAGCTGGAGTGGGCCCCGTGACAGGGTAGGGGGCAAGGTCCAGAACCTTTGTTTGGGATAGCAACACTCCTGCTCATGCATCTGACAAAGTGGCATTTTTTCCCACAAAAATTCATGTGATAAATAAATTTGTTAGTCTTTAAAAGTGCAATAGATCTCCTTCTTTGTTTTGCTTTCAAAGAATCATGGTTACTCTACAGGTGAGTAAAGTGCCCTTTCCTGTTAAAACAATAATGAATATAGTAAGTTGATGCTTTTTGTTCTGTGCATTTTGCTATATTTCAGCAGTGAGCGGCATGCTTAAACATTTCTTAAGAAGTGGTGACTAAATCATCTATATTTTCTTCTCTAGGTTCATCTGGAAACATACCTGTATAACAACAGATTCTTATCTGAGGTTCAGAAATACAGTGACTGTTTAACATCCTCTTCCATAGCTGTATACTATAACATGTGCCGCAGCATGCTCCCAACGCCAGCTAAGTGCCACTATACATTTAATCTACGAGATCTCTTCAAGGTGTGTTGTATCTCACTAGAGACTTTAGATTGCCATCAAAGTATTCTCATTTTTTGTGCAGGAGCATATATAGTTTTGTCTACAGCATTTAGGCTAGCTCTTGGAGTTAGACTGTGAAATTAGTCTTGCCCTCTGGAGTCCTATAATAGTTTCAAATTGATTTATGTTATATAAGAAAAATAAATTTAGATATTTTCATATAATCCAATCTTTGCTTTCAGAATTGCCAAGATCACGCAGAAATTATTAATAAATGTTTAGAAACAAACGGAGGGTCTGATGGAATAGTCTCCTTCAGAATACAAATTATTTCCTGAAAATATTAAAGTTTGAACCAAGGCTGAGCATCAGTCCCTGTTAAGAGTTTTGATAAATGTAACAAGGGTGATATTTCTTATAAAATAAAATATTACAGAATCCTACAGTAATTGAACTCAAACAAGAGCTATTTTCAGCAATCTAAGGTCTTCTTGCTGCCAGGAATGATGGGGAAGGGAAATTATTAGGTCAGGAGTTGCTTCTATCTCTATTATGTAGGGAAGATTGGATCATATAAGCCAGGGGTTGGCAACCCTCTCCTCCTGAGCCACATGTGATTCCAACAGCTGCCTTGCAGCTCTGGGATGCCAGGGTGCAGGGGTGGGCCCCACCACCCCCAGCCCTGGGGTCAAATTAGAGAGGTTCTGGGCTGGCCCAGCCTGCCAGCTTTCAGGGCACCATGCCACCCCAGCTTTCCCAGGGCACCAGTCAGCAGCAGTGGGGCAGCCGTGTTGCAGCCCCCGGTACTTTGGGAATGGGGCTGGGAGGGCCAGGGCCGGAGGCTGCCCCACCCTCCACTCCGCTGCAGATGTGGAGCAGCACTCCAGGCTGCCCTGCCTTACCACTGGCTGGCTGCCCCTCCGCAGAGGCAGAACAGCCAATATGGGGGTGGCTACTTTTGGGGGCAGGGCTCTGGAGCAGCCTGTTCAGTGGGGGCACTTTGGCCTTTGCCCTTCCCAGCAGTGCAGAATAGAGGCTGCTTCACCCCCAGGGCCAAGATCTGGCCCATTCAGTGCTGGAGGGGCCGGAGGCAAAGTGGCCCAAACTCTGCTGAGCGGGCCACTCCAGGGCCCCGCCGCCAAAGCAGCGTCTCTGCACCAGCCGCTCTCCACTCCCTCAGGAGAGGAGGCCAGCCAGGGGTGGGGTTGGGGGGTAGCTGGGAGCACTACTACTCATTAGCAGCAGAGTGAAAGGAGGGCAGCATGGCTTCTGGCCCCGGCTGTCCCCCTCCCCACCCCTAAAGTACTGCAGGCCGCAGTGCCACCACCCTGCCGCCTCTGACTAATGGTGGGATGATGAGGTAGCACAGCAACCTGAAAGCCGGCAGGCTGGGCCAGGTCTCCCCAGTCTGGCCCTGGTGTGGCACCAGCTGGGTGCCCTTCTGCAGTCCGGTGCCTGGGTGCTTGGGCTGTTCCCCATTACCTGGGTCTGTACGCCACTGGAGTGGAGCAGAACCTGGGATGGGAAGCAGAGCAGGGGGGCAGAAAGGGGAGCAGAACCCCAAGAGGGGGACTGAAAGGGGAACAGAGATGGGGGGAGCAGGGAGGAGCTGGGGGTAGGAGGGAACAGAGGTGGGGCTCTGTGTTGTTAGGGTGGAACTCGTTCGAGAAGAGGGCAGCAATGGGAGCCAGGCATGAATGGGGAGCTGGGGGTTGTGGAGCATAAGACTGTGGCAGGTCTGTCCTACTCCTTGCTGCCCTATGTGGAGAGGAGCTGCACATGGCAGAGGGGAGGCAAATGTGTCTTGGCCCCCAGGGGCCAGATAGCCTTGGTGGGCACCATCCTGAGGCTGGGCAGGGGGAGGGGAGCACCAGGAAGGCCAGCTGTAGGGGCGAGGGACCACTGGGAACCCAGAAGGACCAGCCAGGCTTGGGGGGTGGGGTATGGCAGGAGATGGGAGGACTAGCTACGTGGTACTGGGTGGACAGCACGGGCAGCTGCAGGGGCTTGGAGGTGCTGCTAGGCCAGCTACATGGGGGCACTGTCTCAGGATTGGGTGAGAGCACAGGGGCCACTGCTGGAAGCTAGAAGGGCCAGCTGGGCATGGAGGGATGGCTGAAGCCAGGAGGGCTGGCCACGTGGGGCTGGTCAGGACCTGAGAGGGGTCAGGGCTGCTTCTAGACTAGGTGAGGGATGGTGAGGGGCTGCAGCTGGGCGTGGGGGGGTTTACACCCATGCAGTTCAAGTGTGGGTGGGCAACTGCTGGGCTGGATAGGGAACAGGGCTGCAGCCAGGCTGTGGGCGGAGTAGAGGGGCACCGCTGTTTCAGGTGAGACCTACACCTGTTACAGCTCTCAAAATACTTGTTTATTGCAGGGGGAAAAAGGACTCTTCTTGTCTGTTTGATTGCCGACTCCTGACATAAGCCCTGAGTGTTGCAAACTCCCAGACATCGAAAATAGTATTTTGAGCAGTTACTTGAATTGTTTATGCTTATAGCTGACCAAATATGGGCTATCACATGGCTTATATCAACAGCCCAGTTGTAGGTTCTTGAGTGAATTATGCCACCACATTGGGACTCCTGCACCCACTGGGGCTCAGAGAAGCACAGTATTTATATACCTGCTGCTTACACCCTATGGGGGTGTGATGTGAGCTTTGTTTCATGGCCTACAACCTTCCCTGGCTAGCATTATGTTAGAACAATAGTTCTCAGCCCCTTTGTCAAGATGCAGTATTGTGTCACCACACAGTGATAAGTGGGGGAAGGGGGGACTGGGGTGTCTTGTCAGATCTCAATATGCCACCAAGTGTGTCACGACCACTGTTCCTTCTAAGCTGTGCGCATGTGCGCACGCACACAGGTCATGAAACCTGCGCACACAACAAAATAAAGTGTGCACAAAAAAATTCAATAGTACTAATATTGGTGCTCACAAAGAAATGCTTTTGCGCACACAAAGAAATTGTTTGCGCACACAGTCTACGAGTAATTAGAAGGAACATTGGTCACGACCTGCAAAAGGTTGAGAACCACTGTGTTAGGAGCACAGTCATGTCTCAGGGATAGCCATGGTGCCACCCCTGAGTGGGGGGTCCATGCAGGGCCCCTCCAGAAGACTTAGGAGGCCTGGGGCAGATTGAGGTGATGGGCCCCCCTCACTGTTCCATTTATACAACTCATACCACCTCTACCAACCCCCAAGTGGTCTCCTATCTCAGCTCACTCTGGCCACCTTCCCAAATACCAAGCCCTTCTTGGTTTACCCAGCTCCAGTGTTCCCCAGGACATAAAGAGTCAGAAACTGAGGCAGGGGCCAGGGTGGGGGTCCCCCTCCTTGATGGGATCCTGTGGAAAGTTTTCCCTGTCTGCCTGCCTGCCCCCTGTGTGGCCCTGAGTACAAGGTAGGAGAAAGTTTCTTCTTACTTCCTGCTTCCTTGAATGTATGTGCAGGGGAAGAAAATACATATATTATAAAAGAGATATTTGAATGCTTTTGTTCTCTTTAAAATATATAATACTATTGTTGATAAAGCATATTACAATATACAGTAGTTTAAAAAACAATCATGCCATGGCTTCTTTTAGCAATTCAGTTAATTTAAAACTTCATGTAAACACTGTCCTAAAATTGCAAACAGGTGCTCCAGGGGCTGTTGCAAGCCCACAGATCTGTTATTGTCTCAAAAGAAACTGCAGCGCTTCTCTTTGTGCATGAAACAACTCGGGTATTCCATGATCGCCTGATTGAGTCTGCTGAAAGAGAGACTTTTTATCGGTTTGTTTCAAGCGAGCTACGTAACTACTTTAAGGTAAATACATTTATTTTTTCTTCAGCCATTTTTAGGAGGAAGAACACTTTGTGAATTCGTTTTTAGGCCCTTTTGGAAAATTTTCTTAGTAACTAATAGAATAGCAATGATATATGTACAATAGAACCAGAGCCGTAACGTGCTGTTTCGTCGCCCAGGGCACATTCCAATCAGAACACGCCCCTTGCCGTTATTGACGCTTGGAGCCAGCGCCGAAAAACACGCCTTTTAAATGAGCGGCTCTGTTGAGCTGCTTCGGTGCTCCTGGGGCAAAGCCCCATTGGCCCCTCTGTAGTTACAGCCCTGAATAGAACCTCAAAGATACGAACACCAAGAGTTAGAAACTGACCAGTCAACTGAACACTATGTGAAACCAGAAGCAGCCAGTCAGCAATGGAGAGGCAGGGAGATGAGAAAGAAAGCAAAACAATACTGTGCCTGTAATGCATCCTAAAGGTTGGCATACAGAGCAGAAACAGCCAGGGGTCTGTGCTACTACCTGTAACCCAAGGGCATTGTTTCACCCCCTCGTACCCCACTGGGAGAGGGGAGTTGTTTTCACACACACCCTGCCCCAGGAGAGAAAGCTGCCCCAGGAAGCTGCTGATGTTTAAGGAACTGAAGTTGCAGCCAAAGCCTGACCTGGAACTGGAATGGGAGACAGAGATCAAACTGCTGCCTGCATGCTGTGCTCTGGAGGTGTTTTGGCTGCACTCCTGCATCCTGCATGCACCTTTGAGAGTAGAAGGGGCAGGGGAGGGAGGGACACTAACTCCCACCATGTGTTGCCTCTGGAGCATAGCAAGCAGTACACATAGCAAATTGGGCCCTGAAGAGAGGTCACTGAGGGCTAGGACTTATAGAGCCAAGGATGCAGGGCAGGTCCCTCCCAGTTTAGATTAAAAGCTAGAAAGAATAGGGCAGGGAGCTGCTTGCCAACTGGGAAATGTTGCCAGGTGCCATATTTCCAAAGATCTTTCCAAGGCCTCAACTGCAAGACAGTGACAGCAAGGTACTACTGGTGGTATTATAATGTTTTGTTTGGCGTTTATGAATAACCTCCATTCCCAGGTGCCAAGAGAATTTTTCACCTGAAATTTATCTTAAAAAATAAGGAAATGCCTTACCATTCCTTGCTTTAAATGCTAAAAATAATTGTCATTCCTGGCTTCATGATTTAATGCACTCTCTCCAATTTATGTGCACTATTGTGATGTGTTTGTATCATTTTAACCTGTTGACAGGAAATATGAATTTGTAACAAATTATTAATGTTCTCAATGTTTAGCACTTTAGGGCTGTATTAAGGATTTTACAGCACATTTTTTCTTGTGAACTTATTCAAAGAAAATGATTTGATAAGGAACACCAACACCTCTTCGTGGGTCACTCAGTTTTCCATGGAGCTCTTTCTTATGGATGTTGACCAGCTTTAGCCTTGCTCAGTCTATGGGATTTAACAAGGTCACAACCCAAGATGAAATGCTATAGTTTCTGTATTCTTCAATTAACTTAACAACTTGACCAAGTATTTGCACAATCCTAAGTGTAGCCTACAAAGGCATTAAAATGCCATTAAAATCTGCTCTCAGATCTTTGGCTGCTGTGTATTGGCACATCCCCACTGATCTTAGTAAACCTATATCAGTTTATACCACTTTAGAAATGGTCATTGACATTTAATTATTTCATTCACAATTTGCAAGAATAAAAACTACTCCAAATGCAAGACATTGTACTGGGGCAATTGCCCTGCTCTATTGCATAAAATGGCCTGTGTGTGGCAGCCAGTTGACTCCTAGGACTGGTGAGCCAATTAGCGGCAAGCAGCCTGTATGAAAAGGGAGCAGCAGGGCTCCCGGAGTCAGTCTGGAAGCTGGAGGGAAAAGGTCCTGTCTCTAGCTGGCTGGCTGAGGGAGGCAGCACCCTGAAGAGCTCACAGTGTGCAGTGGAAGTTGAAGACCACTGGGGATCCTGAATGGCATAGACTGTGGTAGAGGCAAGGAGCCAGGAAGCAGATGATGGCTGGACTTTGGCGGTGAGGAGCTGCCTGTGACTGGAGGCTGCGAGGAAAGCAGCCCAAGGCAGTGACTATTGCAACAAGGACTGGAGGGAGGCAAAGGCCTCAGCTGAGGCACACAGAGTCCCTGGGCCAGGGCCCTCTCTGCTCTCCAAGGGTGCCAGGAGTGGCATGCATGCCAGGATTGGCAAAAGCTCACAGGCTTTCAATTAGTGGCCAGGGCCAGAGCTGACTAGATTATACAAGGTGTTGATTTTGATGACTTAGCTAGAAGGCTAAGGTCCCAACAGAGGACTCAGACAGGAGTTGGCATGTCAAAAGGGTGGAGCACTGATCCTCTGGAGGCAACTACTTGAGCATTCCCCAGTGTCAGCACTAAGAGGCACCCTCCAGCTGGGTCAAGTGCTGCCAACCACCTTTACAGACTATTTCATTGTTTTATATTTAGAGTTGTTGAACAGGAGGCAGAGTGAAGGCTGTTCTATGTTCTGAACATGGCAAGTTGAAGGAAGCAGTTTTACAGGAAGAACCCATCATAATTAGTAATATGTAAATCATCAGGGAATTTAATGATGTACAACTAGTCATTGAAATATTTCTCTTATAATTCTCTAATAGGCTGTTATGTTGTATGTTTGTGGTATTGCATACTATTGATGAATTGCATACTATTTTTAAATGTTTTCTTGCATTTGCAAAAGTAAGCTGGAAATTGAAATACATAGAAAGGTCAATCCTTTTAAATGGGACCATTTTCAAGGTTAATCGGTTTCATAGCTGACTGATCTTCACCCTATCCCTTCAAATAGATTGTGATGGATTACAATATGTTTGGTTTTTCCCTGAAAGGAGGCAATTCTTAAATCTAAAATGTGTTAGCTCTACTGTAAGTGATTCATAGAACAAAATGTCTGACTACAATTTCATCAGGTTTCATAAACTTGATACATGGTTGTAACGGGATCCACGTTCACTCCCTTAGGCTCAAGTCCTCTGTGCCCACCCAGACATCTGTTCAGTGCTCCATGCAGTGCTCTTTATTCATAAGTGCTCCTACACCAGCTGTATATGGACACAAGTTAGGGTACATTGCTTCCCAGGACAGCCCTTACCCAGGACAGCCGCCTTTCCAGGAAGCTTCCATACCCTCTCTGGACTGTCCACTCTCTCCTCTTTCCAGCAGCCAGAGCTCAAACGCCTCTCTGAAGAGCTTGCTGCTCATGTTCTTTCTTCCCGAGCTTCTATGTGGGAGCCTGTATAGGGCTCGATTTAATGAGTTGCTCAGCTGCTGCTCATCAGCCCCCTTGCCTGCATGCTCTCCCAGGTGGCTTCATTCCACTGCCCATTAGGGCTCAAGTGACACGGCAGGCAAAGCCTGCACTCTGCTACAAGCATGTGTTTATTTTAATACGTACATTTGGGAGCTACAAATCTCCTAAAATAGCATAGTGATCTTTTTAACAAATGTAGTGAAAAGATTTTTAAAAAATACTAATAATTTGTTAGAGCTAAAAATTCAAAACAGAATAGTCATCTGTTTGGACATCCATAATAAATTAGCATTATTTATTGATGAGAAGCTATTATCATTGAGGTTAAAATTCTGTCACACGCATTTTTAGTAAAGGTTAGGGACTGGTCTTGTGGGCAGTTAATAAGAATTCATGGAAGCCATGACCTGTCCCTTAAAAAACATACCCGGGGAAGAGGGGAACACAGAGCTGCCAGGGCTTGCTGCTGCTCCCGCAGGTTCATGGATTGATCAGCTATTTGGCAGCAGCCGCATAATTGACAGCATAATAAGCTGTTCAGCAGTAGCCCAGGGCTGGCTAGCTGATCAGCTGTTTGGTGGCAGCCCTGGGGATGACAGTTGCTCCAGCCTTACCTCAGAAGTCACGGAGCTCCTGGAAAGTCACGTAATCTGTGACAACCATGATTCCTGGGTCCAAATCATATCCTTAATTATCATTTTACAAAGTATAGAGAACAGACAATACATTGCTGATTTGCATAGTCTTTATTTCATAAAAAAATTTTCAAGCATCTGACAAAGGGAAATTTTCTCCCACAAAAGCTCATGCAATAAATAAATTTGTTAGCTCTTCTTCGGGCAGTGCTCCCGACTGCTCCACTTAAGGTGTTTGCTCCCACCGCAGCACTGGTCTCGGAGATTTTTGATTAGCAGTGGCTCAGGCAGCAGCTGGGATGACAGGCGTTCAGCGTTTCCTGCTCTGGTGACGTCAGCCAGTCACTCTCCCACTGCTGTTGCTCTCCAGTTCCTTTTGGCTCCCAACACAGGACCCTGAGAAAGGGAAAAAAGAGAAAGAAAAGAAGAGAAAAAGAGAAAACAAATTACAAAAACATACAGAACAGAAAACAACAACAACAAAAAAAGAGTACAAGCGCGATGCCGAACTCAACCAAGAGTGGCTTTAAGCACTGCGCTGACTGTAATGAGGCAATGTCCGCCTCAGATGGGCACAGCTCCTGCATTAAATGCCGAGGAGAGGGACATTCCTCTCACAAATGCCAGCATTGTAGGAGCTTGACTATAAGATCACAGAAGGAGCGGGAGTGAAAACTAAAGCTCTTATTGCTTAAAGGCTCCCTCCACCCCGCTTCTGACCCCAGTGCCTCTCCTCATAACCCTGAGGGAGTGCACAGGCACGGGTCTAGCACTTCCTCACTGGTGCCCAGGAAACATTCAAGGGATACCGAACCTATCTCACAGCACTCTCAGCGTACCCCCACGGACGTGGGCAATGAAGCCGCAGGTGCTGCTCATAAGAAGCCGGCAAGGACTGCGCGCACCTTGGTACCGACTCTAGTGCCGCACAGTCAAAAGGCACCAATAGCTCCTCCTGCACCGAGTCCTGCACCGGTGCTTGCAATGCTGTTTATTCCCGCACCGGCTGGCCCCCCTGGCATACTGGCTCTGACCACGGTACCGACGACAGTACCGCAGCCGGTACCTACCTCAGTGCTGTCAGTCCCACAATCACCAGGGGCTTTCTGCCCAGCAATATCACAGCCTGTCACACCACAGGGCTTAACATCGTGGGCATCAGCCTCTTTCTCCACCAAACATAAGAAAAAATCTAAGAACACAGCGGAGGTTGAGGACTTAACCATTCATTCTGCGCCCATATCACCGCTGTTTCAGACTGATTCTTCGGGCACCACTACCCCTTCTACATCCCCATCAAGGAGCACCCTTTCTTCTGGCACTTAAAGTCCTGTGCCAATTGAGGCACCACCACAACAAGCTGACCAGGCTGCAGCCTCCAATTTAACTTGGCCCTGGGCATACCCCCCCCGGCTATTCTACCCGCAACAGGGGTAAATTACATGCCCTGGCAGCCTTACAGTGCGCCACCATCATCCAAGGTTGTGCCAGCCAGCTTGCCAGTAATACAGCCTCTTCCACCATTACCAGTTTCAGTCCCACCCACCACGGGGACGGCTGTCACCAAATCTACCAAGGAACCCTCTACGCAGGGCAAGAATGACAACAATAAACAGTTCCGAGAACTGTTCAAGCGGGCAGTGGATTCCATGGAGGTTTCATTACAAGAAAATCAGACAACGCAGCACAGGCTATACAAAATCCTCCAAATACCCGGTTTCAGCAAGTTAGCCTTACCCATGGACGAGGGAATTATGGAGCCTGCCAATGAGATATGTTAGACACCGGCATTGGCACCTCCATCTAGCAAGAGAGTGGACAAGAAATACTTCATCGCCCCCAAGGGGAACGAATTCTTGTTTACCCACCCCCAACCCAACTCTCTAGTGGTTGAGGCAGTGAACCAACGAAACAGACAGACATATACGAGACCCAATCTTAACAGAGAAGACAGGAAACTAGATGTTCTTGGGAAAAAGGTTTATACATTGGCGGCCCTCCAGTTGAGGATTGCCAATTACACAGCACTACTAGCTAATTACAACCATGACATTTTCACCAGATTGAATGACTTTCTAAACATCGTGCCACATGATAAACAAGAATGAGTAAACAGTCTAATTACAGAAGGCTTGCTACTCGCTAGAGCATCTCTGCAGGCCTCTCTGGACACCGCTGATGTCACTGCCAGGACTCTAAGTACAGTGATTGTTATGAGGTGCTCTTCATGGTTGCAGGCAGCAGACCTTCCCAGACAGATGCAGAGGACCATTGAGGACCTTCCATTCTATAAGGAGAATCTGTTTGGGAAGAGCACAAATGATGTAATGCATGGACTGAAGGACTCGAGAGCTACCTTGAGAACCTTAGGTATTCTCACCCTGTTCTCAAGGAGAAGATCCTACAAGAACCAGTTCTCTAACCAGAGGTTCTCACAAGGCCAATCAAACAGGAGAACAGATAATAGATAATATACTGTAATAGACCAGGCCAATCTCGAAGAGGCAGACAAACAAATCAGCCATATCAACCTTCACAGCCATCTAACACTAAACACCAGTTTTGATGGCCAAGTCGAGGGAGCAACCAGCCATTCTTTTTTCCAACAGATGCAGCCATCACAAGGCCTTATTTTCAAAGACAGACTACAGCCATTCCTCCACAAGTGGAAATATATAACATCAGACAAATGGGTCATCGAGATCACCCGAGAAGGTTATTCCATCCCCTTCACTTCACAACCGAATACCCACCCCCCCCACTCATCCCTTTTCAGGGACCCCAGTCACGTACAACAACTATAAGAAGAGAGTCAACATCTTCTTCATATAGGTGCCATCAAAGAGGTTCCAGATCGTCAAAAGGGAAGGGGATTCTATTCCCCTTACTTCTTAACCCAGAAAAAAACTGGGGGCTGGAGACCGATCCTCGATCTCAGATGACTCAACAGACACATACAGGTCAAGAAGTTCAAGATGCTCACCCTAAACAAGATTTTTCTTACCCTTCAACAACACGATTGGCTGCCTCTCTTGACTTAAAGGATGCATATTTCCATGTATCTATCCGTCCCTCTCACAGAAAGTTTCTACGATTCCAATTTCTTCACCATCATTTCCAATATACAGTGCTTCCCTCTGGCCTATGTATGGCTCCAAGGGTGTTTTCCAAACTCCTGGCACCTGTAATAGCTTTCCTACACAGACAACGCATAGAGATATTTCCATATCTCAACTATTTTCTAATTAAGGTTCCCACGTATCGAGAGGCAACCCAGGTGGTACAAATAACAACCAAGCTCTTTCTCAGACTCGGACTCAACATTAACTACGACAAATCCTCACCGATCTCCTCTTAAGAAATTCATATCATTGGAGCAAGGATACATTCACCTACGTCAAGAGCCTACCTACCACTCGACAGGTTCCACAACCTATAACAGATGGCATCAATCATACAAACTTCCACAATCATTTCAGCTCACACAGCGATGCAAATGTTAGGCCACATGTTGGCAACAGCATACCTAGTAAACAACGCCAGACTCCACATGAGACCACTTCAGCTATGGTTCCTATCACATTTCAAGCATCGCGCTCACCCCACCAAGACACTACTGGTTGTCCCCAGAGAAATCAGGGATTCCCTAGCCTGGTGGATGGACCAGACCAATCTCTTACGAGGGGTTCCATTTTCACCACCACAACCTCAGATCATGATAACTACAGATGCCTCTCTATTGGGATGGGGGGCGCATTGCCAGGACCAAGCCATTCAGGGCAGGTGGTCTTCTCTAGAAAGACATCTCCACATAAACTTATTCGAGTTAAGGGCAATCCGCAAAGCATGTCAACATTTCCTTCCCCTAATTGCAGGGAAGGCCATCACAATCCTCACCGACAACAGGACTTGTATGTTCCACATAAATTGACAGGGGGGAACCAGATCACGGTGCCTCTATCTAGAAGCAATAAAACTATGGGACTGGTGTCTGCTACACAGCATATCGGTAGTGGCAGAATACCTCCCTGGCAAAGACAATACCATAGCGGACTCTCTGAGTTGTCTATTTCCCAACCAACATGAATGGGAGATCAGACACAACATTATTCAAAACATTTTCACCAAGTGGGAAACCCCCATGATGGATTTATTTGCCACAACGAACAACAAAAAATGCACCAGTTATTGCTCCTGAGCGGGAAGGAGCTTAGACTCCAGGAGCAACGCGTTTCTCCTCAGCTGGAGTGGCACCTTACTATATGCATTTCTGCCCATCCCGCTGATCGCACGAACTCTCCAGAAAATCAGAGATGACAGAGCACGAGTAATCATGATAGCTCCAGCATGGCCATGCCAAATTTGGTACACTCCGCTCACCGCAATGTCCATAACAAGTCCAATTCCCCTACCGCTTGTTCCAGACCTCCTATCACAGAATCATGGGGCACACACACACCCCAATCTGAACAGACTACACTTAACAGCATGGAACCTCAATGGTTCAAGGAGATAGAGCTCCAGTGCCCCACTGAAGTCCATCATATCCTGTTAAATAGCAGAAAACCATCCACGAGAAATACTTACCTGCAAAAATGGACCCAATTCTCCCACTGGTGCTCCCGAAGATTGATAAATCCATTGACAGCTCCTATCCCATCAATCCTAGAATACCTCCTTCACCTGAAAGAAACAAAGGCTACAGTTAGTACAGTTAGGGTACATCTTGTTGCCATCTCAACTTTCCATGACCACGTAGAGGGAACCTCAGTCTTCACTCACAGAACCATCAAAAGGTTCATGACAGGCATGCAGAACTTATACCCTCAGGCTCACCCACCAGCAATGCCCTGGGATCTCACCTTGGTACTCAAAGCGCTAATGAAATAACCATTTCAACCGTTAGCCAAAGCCTCATTATTACATTTAGCAATGAAGGTAGCGTTCCTCGTAGCAATCACATCGGCTCGACGAGTTGGGGAGATGGTGGCGTTAATGGCGTATCCACCATACACCATATTCTACAGGGATAAGGTTGCCCTACAACTACATCTGAAGTTTGTTCCCAAGATGGCGTCAGCCTTCCACATCAATCAGACAATCCATTTACCGGTATTCTACCCTAAACCTCATACCACACCCCAACAAAGACTGCTCCATACCCTTGATGTCAGACGAGCACTTGCACATTACCTAGAGTGAACCAAACCATTCAGGAAGTCTGCACAACTCTTTGTTTCCACTACTGAACGCTCCCTCGGGCAACCAATCTCTAAACAGAGATTGTCCAGTTGGATCTCATCCTGCATACACATGGCATACTCCATGCGTCAAATAGCTACACCTAATACAATACGTTCTCACTCCACGAGAGTGATGGCATCCTTGGTGGCCTTTCTTATGAGGGTCCCACTTCAAGCAATTTGTCAGGCAGCCACTTGGTCTTTAAACGATACCTTTGCCAAGCACTATGCATTAGAACAGATTTCATCTATGGACAAGGCATTGGGACAAGCGGTCCGTAGAACAATTGATAATGTACAGTCCGAAGTACCCACCGCCTAGTTTCAAGGACTGCTACGGAATCACCTTAAGTGGAGCAGTCAGGAGCACTGCCCAAAGAAGAAATGGAAGTTACTCACCTTCGTGCAGTAGCTGAAGTTCTTCGAGGTGCATGCTCCTGACATGGTCCATGACCCTCTCTCCTTCGGAGCTCCTCTTTTCTTCTCTCTTGGCAGGGTGTCTCCGGGGTAGAAAGGAACTGGAGAGCAACAGCAGTGGGAGAGTGACTGGCTGACATCACCAGAGCGGGAAATGCTGAACGCCTGTCATCCCCACTGCTGCCTGCGCCACTGCTAATCAAAAATCTCCGAGACTGGTGCTGCGGCGGATGCAAACACCTTAAGTGGAGCATGTCGGGAGCACGCACCTCGAAGAACTTCGGCTACTGCATGAAGGTGAGTAACCTCCATTTTTTTAAATTGCCACGGGACTCCTTGTTCATTTTGCATTAGTACTGTCAGTCATAGTAGCATCACCACTGATACCATTTCATGTTTCTGTTCAGACTTTCACGTGTTGATTTGAACATCAGTATAGAAACTTTGCTAGATATTGCTCCTTTATTAATGATATCAACCAGTACAGTAGCCTATGTTCCCAAAAAAGAAAATCTCCTCAGGGGGATCTGCACTTCTCTTGGAAGAATTTTCTTTGTCTGCATCTTCACCTTCTCATGGTACCAAGCGTCCTTCTAGTGGATCTTCACCTAGACTGAGTCCTGAGAAAAGCTGGGAAAGGAGCCTATCTTGTTAGAGATGTCATACCTTGGAGAAGTCTAAAATTCCATTTTTGTGGCACCACATGACTTGCCATATGGCATGTAGTCTTAGTGCTGTTGGTCAGCATGGAATCTAGAGCATCAGTTTTCTGCTTCTTTTTCAATTGCAATAATTTCAAGATTAAGGTCACCTCCTCCTAAGGAATCTGCTAAGGGAATTCAGTTGTCATGTCAGGAGCTCCATTGATGGTCTGAACAGGAAACCCATATGAAGAAAATGACCTTGTAGAAAAATATGAGAACCTTTGACCTTATGATTTTTATTACAGAAATAAAACTATGACTCCCATCTTGTTCATTTACAGTAGATGAATTTCAAGCCTTTAGAGACATCCTTAAAAGAATGGCAAATGCTCTAGAAATTTGTCTGGAGGTTGTCCAAGGAAGCTCCTGTCAACTGTTTGAAGTTCGGGACCTGACATCACAGTACCAATTGACCATGCCTGTCCTGGATGGCAGTATCAAGCAGGCCAGAGATTGTAGCAACATTAAGTGTCTTTGTCAGACACGCCAAAAAAGGCAGACCACAGATTTCAACTCCACTCGTCAGGGATTTGAGTTCTTCGTTACTCAGTTGGTTCCTGGGTCTCCAGTTGTCACAGAAGCTCATGAAAAATATAAGCTGCCTTGTCCTCCTATATCTATGCCCAGGGATAAGGAGCACAAGAAAATGGTACCTTTGGAGAGGAATATTTACTCCTCAGCTAGCTTGCAATTTTATGTAGTTTTCTTGGCCAGCTATGATTTCTTGCAATAGAATAACATTTTGCTGGTCAGTGGCAGACTGCCTAAGACAGAAGAGATGAATTGAAGTTTGCAGCTGTGGCAAGCCGTTTGCTTGCCAAAGGAACCTTACAGGGTCCTTTTGATGCCCCTGACACTGTATCACACTCTGTTGCCACTGCCAGCATGTAAACTAGCTGGCTAAGCTCTGTGCACAGAGGCTGCTCAGTGGCTGCCTAAGAGGTCTTGATTCAAAGAAGGCTCTAGTTAGGAAGACATAACAACCTAAAAGGAGACATTTCTCACTGTAATCTATTCAGAGCTATATTCAGCCTTTACTTTCTACTGTTGCAAATATATTGGATTACTTATTGTCTTTGAAACAAGTCAGGGCTTCTTATCAACTGTATTAGAGTTAATCTAGGCATTGTATCAGTATGCCACGAGAGCAGGGTCATTCAATTTTCTTTCATCCCACAGTGTTTGTTTTTAAAGGGCCTAGTTCAAGTATTTCCACATATTTCCCCAGCTGGAAACTGAACATCTTTGGATGTCTTTGGTGGCTCCTCCTTTTGAATACATCATTGTGTTCTTTGTATCATCTTTCAATAAAACAGTATTTTGATAGTCCATGAAATACAGGCTGTGATAGCTGGCCTTCCATGAACCGTTTCCTAAGAACAGAGGCACTTTCAAGCCACATCTGAAATTTTTACATGAGATGGTTTTAGAATGCCATATGAACCAGCTTATATAGTTACCCATCTTTTTCCCCCCTACACCTTATTACTTTCCTATGGAAGTTTAACTCCACATATTGGCAGTTCTTAGAACCATATCTAAGACAAAGTCATTTCATTCGTGACTTTTGGTGAGCATGGTCTAGAGGACAAAGTTAGTTCCAAAGAGGCAGCTGTTTTAGTCTAGTAAAGCAAAAAAAGCAAGGAGTCTTGTGGCACTTAAAGTTAGGTAGACATGAGGCAGCTTAAGTTGACCTAACTGTGACATTGTGCATACTATAGCCCTTGTTTCCATCAATGCAAGTGCCAGAGTATGTTAACATAATAATTCCACCTCCAAGAGAGGAGTACAGCTTATGTCAGTGTAGTTAAGGTGATACAGGGTTTGTGTAGACCAGGGGTCTCAAAAACGTGGCCCGTGGGCCTTATGCTGCCCTTAAAGCTATTTCCTGTGGCCCGCAATGACATTATTGTTACCAATATTTGCAATATCATTGTATGAATAGGTTACAGCGGTGCAGCCCTCGAGCTAACGTACCAGTCCTCATGTGGCCCTGTACTAGTCCTCATGGCCCTCGTGGTGACTTGGGTTTGAGACCCCTGGTGTAGGCATATGGGCTGTTGGCTGTCTTATCAATTTCACAACCCTGCTGGAGCTATGAAATTCATCAGAAAGCCAGCTCTCCAACTGCGCTCCTGCCAGCTCCCCACTTTAAATTAGGCTGCAGTACCACCCATACTCCTGGCATAGGTTGCTGACTGGGCTCCTTACAGGGATCCAGCCTGCATCAAGGCTCTTGGCTTGGAGCTCAGCTGCCACCAGGATCTCAGTTCCTTACTGGGAGCATGACAGCTGGATTTCAGATGTGGATTTCACCACCCAATATGAGGAGAGATTCCAGAAGTTAGTTTCATGTCTGGTCCCAGTAGGAGTGGACAGGTGTGAATCTCCTAAAAGCTTTCTTTCCAATCCTGGCTACAAGAAATTGTGCAGAGCTGAGAACCCTGGCTTTCAGCCCCCCACATTGTCTCTCTTCAGTTGGTGGAAACACTCTTGTTGAGGATGAATACCACCAACACAAAGAAGCTAGTATGGACACCAGCCATTGCTGTGGTGGTTGTAAACCTAAGTAATCAAACCTAGGCTGACTTAAGGTTGTGTCATAGACATCCCCTAATAAACAAACTGTCATCTCAGATTCAAAGGGGTAGCCATGTTAGTCTAGTTCAGCAAAACAAGGAAGGAGTTCGGGAGCTCTTAAAGACTAACAAATTTAAGTGGGATTTTCTCCCATGGAAGCTCATGTGATAAATAAATTTGTTAGTCTTTAAGTGCCTCAGGACTCCTTGCTTGTTTTGTCATCTCAAGAGACTCTGTAAGCCGGTGAGAGATTGTGTTAAGATTACCTATTCATTAAGCCCTGCAAATAGTGTAGTGGCTAACACCTCTGCTTAACATGCAGAAGGTCCTGGGTTCAATTCCCAGGGGGTTGGACTTGATGATCTCATGAGGTCCCTTCCAGCCCTATGACTTGACTAGATAAACTACCTATTGGAGTTATTATTCATGCAGTACATGACACCTAGTTAACCAGAAATTCCTTTATTAAACCCAAAGGATGAATAGTATTTATATAACTACTGTAAACATACCTAAAAAGCATGATGAGTAATCTACTACATCCAAAGAGTAACAGGACATTGATAAGCATTTGATCAAGATATTTAAAACTAGTCTAAACTCAGGGCTGCACAGACACATATTGATTAGTCTCAACATGGTCACTCATGTATTAGCAATGAACCTTTTAAGAGGGTGTTGGGGGTTTGCTTGTGTATTTGTTTTTTAATGTTCTTTAACCAACAAGTGATGTCATTGCCAATTACCAGACTTTAGCTAAGGCCAAACAAAACAGCTTCTTATATAGTCAATTATTTACTGCACCTGGAACCCAATTAACCATGTTTTATTTCTATTGCTTCAGCTGAAACCTTAAATAAAATAACAGTGGCATTTTAAAGGATCCCTGTCAGCTTATACAAAAACTCTTCTTTTCCCATTATCTTTTTTTTAATATCACATGCTTTCGATCAATTATTCATGCTACAATTTTTTAACTACTAAGCCACTTTCGCACACACCAAATGTCATCTGTAAGGTCTAGATCTTGCAAGGACCTGAGCACAACAAAAAACTTAATCAAACTCTCAAATTAGCTTAATTAGCATGCAAATAGTTCCACTGACTTCAGTGGGATTATGTACATACTTGAAGATATATATGCATGTAAACGCTTTGCTGGATCAGTTCCAGAGTGTTCAAGGCATCAAACCCTAAAATGAACTTCTTTATTTCATAGATTGGATTCATAATCATAACTATATATATAAACTGAAATAAGAAAAAGCTTCACAATCTGAGTATCTTTTTAAATTTCTCATCTTAGTTATCATGTCTTGATGGCCTTGGTATCATTTTTGTATTTTCCTTTAAATAAGATATCTTTGCCATCATTGTTTCTATGTGTTTCCTTATTTTAATCTGCTTTACAAGAAAACTAGAAAGTAAGCTCTGAAGCAATAGAGCCATCTACTGGTCATTTTTGCATAATGAAGCTGAGGAAAATTTAAAATAATGAACAAAAGCAGTTAAACTTTTAAAAAAATTGTTTTAATACAAATTAGATCCAAAGATGAAAACCTAAGAACAGAAATGCTCCTGTTATTAGCCAGGTATAGTGAAGCTATAGTTGGATATACAATAATGAATTCTTAATAGTTTGAGAATTTATTCCACTTTGAGATTTCATTTTACCACTCACAAGATTGTTAGAGGCAGTTTATGATGATTTCCTTCCCAGAATACTGGAAAAACTGGCCCATGTGATTGCAACTTTGGTAGTAAGGACTTTTAATAAATTTCTCTTACTAGGGATGGTGCTAGAGCCTGGAGAATATCTAACATAGTACATATACTTAAGAAGAAAACGGTGAACTTGGCAATCACAGACCTGTTAGTCTGACCATGGTATGCAAGGATCCAAAGCAAATTTTGAAGGAAAAATAATTAAATTCTTACCAAATACAGATTATTCTATACTAACCTACTATACTACTTTGAATATAACTGATTTTTCAGATAAGGGAGAGACAGCACTGACATGCTAGGAAACTTTAGTATGTAGCAGTACAGTCTAAAAGAGGTCATGGTACACTGGAGCTTTGTAGATTTGCACTCCAGGTTGCTATGCCCTTACCTGTTCATATAGACATGCCCAGAGATTTATAACACAGACACTTGAAGATTGCTTCATACTTGCACATAGTATTAGTCTCTTGGTTTAGCATTTTTGCTCTGATGTTCGTTTTGGGAGAGTGGTTCTGGAATCTTTAATTAGTCTTCCTTAGGTAGTCATGAGTGAAAATCCATATCTTGGAGTTCAAAAGCGAAGGAGAGGTTATTTTGAGTAAATTCTAATGTATAGCCTGTATGGACTCTAACTGTCCTACTTCTTGGGAATCTTTTCAGGAATTCATTGAGTTGCTGGAACTAACAGAGTGATTGTTGCTTTGGGTCCCCATGCATCCTAATTTTCAGCTTTACAAGGGAGAAATTTGTACTTATTAAAGCTGAAATTTTAGAAATCTTGATATTATGTGCAAATGATTTAGCATTCTGCTTTGTATGTCTGATCACTATGCATCGCATTAACTGTTTAGCTTTTCAGTGTGTACCTACGGATTTTATCGTGATCACAAATAATTGTGTATGTGAAATTGTCTGATACATAAATACAGAATATTAATGTTCCAAAGTCATGTATTTAAAAGTTAGGAAATGCCAACATTAATTGTGCCTATGAAACATTAATTCAGATTCTTGTGCATATGCATTATGATGTAGCCATCTTTATATCTGGCATTCCTAATATGTAATATTGCCAGCTTAATAATGTTCTTTAAATGCTGGTTTTTTGTCAAAAAAACAAAAACAAAAACAAAAACCAGAAGGTTCATCATACCACTTCAAACTGGCACCCAAATACTGCATCAGCAGATATGGAAGTTTTATATTCACAATATAGACATCTGCTGTGTGAGCTAACTAAATAACTAATAGCAATCCTCCGTATGGACTAACGCTAGAAGGGAATGAGTTGCAATTTGTCAGCTAGTTTCACATATATTTGCTGACAGCAGAGGAATGGGGAGACTCAGGAATCTTGGGTTCTGTTCAGGGCTGTAGAGGGGAATGTACACTGATTGCCTTTTCCCCTCATGTTTTACCGTTTCTCCCTCTACCCTCCAAACTCTCTCTCACAATCCTATTGCTTTTGCACCCCAAGGTTTTTCTCCAAGTCCCATTCTCCTTAGCTGTCTAGTCCTACTCTTCTCCACTTCTTAAGCAGTTTGTTCCAATACCAGTCTCGTTGGCCAGTTCAGTCTTTTGCGGTCTCATCTGATCTCTCCCAATGCTCCTACCAGTTTCCAGTTATTTACTTCTGCCCCTGTTACTTCCCCATTGGATCCCAATCTTCTTCCAAGGGCTCCTCATTCAATCTCAGTTTCCCATCTCCCTCAGTTCCTTGTTCCAGGCCTGTTGCCTAGTCAGTTCCAGTTCTTCCCTCCCAAAACCTGGATCCTCATCTCATTCATTCTCCTTTTCTCTCACCCTTTTTCCCCAACACACAGAGTGCCCAGGTCTTATTGTCCATCCAGCCACAGTCTCCCATCCATTGTCTTCTTGTCTGATCCTGGTGCTGTCTCCCCACTGTCACTACCATAAACTGCTAAAGATTGGGGACCAAGTAACTAGGCAGAATTTTGCAGAAAACGACCTGGGGGTTACAGTAGACAAGAAACTGGCAGTGAGTCAACAGTGTACCTTTATTGCCAAGAAAAGTAATGCCAACAGATGGAGGGAAGTGATTATTCCCCTCTATTTGGCACTAGCAAGGCCACATTTGGAATTCTGTATCAAATTTTGGGATCCCCTCTACAGAAAGGTTGTGAACAAATTGGAAAGAGTCTAGAGGAGGACAACAAAAATGATTAGACTAGAGCACATGACTGTGAGGAGACTCTAAGGGACCGAAGCTTGCTAGGCTGCAGAAGAGAAGAATGAGGGGAGATTTGATAGCAGCCTCTAACAACCTGAAAGGGGACTCCAGGGAAACTGGAACTAGGCTAATCTCAGTGGTAGTAGATGACAGATTTGGAACAATGGTCTCAAGTTCCAGTGTGGGAGGTCTAAGTTGAATATTAGGAAAAGCTTTTTCACTAGGACAGTGATGAAGCACTGGAATGGGTTACCTAGAGAAGCAGTAGAAGTTCCATCCTTAGAGGTTTTTAAGGTGCAGTTTAACAAAGCCCTGTCTGGGATGGTTTAGTTGGCATTGATCATACTTTGAATAGGGGGTTGGGCTAGGTGACCTCCAAAGGTCCTTTCCAAATCTAATCTTCTGCAGTTCTATAATAGGTGCCTCCCAATCATCCACCCATTTCCCTCACCAGTTTTCAGTCTCAACTCTCCACGCCAGCTCCCAGTCTGCTTGCCCAGCCAGTCATGATGTTCCATCTGACCACCAGCTCTCAGTCCCAATCTCCCTGTCCATCAGTTCCAGTCTCAAACAGCCTCCCCTGGCTTCCAGTTACAGTTCCCCTCATCCTGCCCAGTTCCAGCCTCACGAGGATACTTGTCCTAACATATTTCTTTTCATCTTCCCTGGTCTGTCTTTAGTCTCTTCTGCAGTCTGCTCAGGCCCCTTACTTCATACCACCTGGCAATCAGAAAGGGAGTCATTGGTCTCAAGGAGAGACAGTCCTCATGCTCCCAGTTCTGGTACCTAGCCCTGTCCTATCATATAACAGCTGAGAGCAGCATTACAAGCAAAGTGATACTTAGCCTCTCTAGCCCTGAACTGGAGCATGTTCCTTCACTCTGTGAGAAAATAGTATGCACAGTCTGATCAGCAGGAGTTGTGAGTGGCTGGAGCATGTTCATTAAGCATATAATTTTCAGGGATTTTTGCAGCTAAATTTTCAAGTCCCTACTGAGCAAGTGCAAACTGAGGTTTTTCAGAGGCTAATCACTCTGCCGATTTGGATGGATTTTTAAATTAACAGGAAGAGATAAATCCCTGACACAAAATATCACCAGCCCAATTTGAAGTTCCTGCTCCAAAGAAGAGAGGCGTTAGATCTTTGAGAAGAAAATTTCAGCACTGTAACATAGCAAAACAATGTACTTTCCCTGATTGCATTTTCAGAAATGGCTGAGCCTTTCTATCTGAAGATTTAAAAAAAAAAAAAAAAAAGAAAAGAAAAAATCATTAGACAGATATCCAGTATGGAAAATTTCAGTTCATATGGTTAAATATGGCAAAGTTATAAGCAACTGAAATGAGGGTCCCATATGTGGGGAAATAATTATAAGCAGGACTGCCATTTGATTATGAATAGCAGTGAACATTGCTTCCTTTCTGTAAATTAGTGAGATTAATAGGTTGAGCTGTATTTTTAATAGATCACATGGACCAAAGAAAAATTGATGGAGGAATCTATCATATTTGTTGATTTTCTGGACTTGGACACACCTCTTGAAAATAAAATCTACCGAAACATCACTAACTATAAAAAACTTGTTTCTGTCTTGGAGGAATTCCAAATGAAAATGAGTTCAACAAATACTGAGGTATAGTAAACAGATGCCTTATTATTTATAGCTATTAAATTAAAATCATAAAGAGAATGTTTCAGAAATATTTTGAGCATGCCAAAATGGTATTTTTTTAAATATAGGCACATAAGTTATGTTAAAGAATAATGTGCCTTATTTACATTTGTACATACAAACCTGACAATTATTATAGTATGTAGTTACTTAATTTCTGTGTATGGTGGGTATTCAGGTCCACCAGTGTGGGTTTTGCAAACACGACAGGTGCACAGGTATATTTGAAAAGGACATCCAGGAAGACTAGATATTGGTGCTTTTTATTTTCATTGGGATCAGTGGTTTAAGTTGGTAAGAGAAGAAGGATGATCTTATGGTTAATGCACTGGACCAGACTCAGGAGGATCTGGGTTCTGTTTGTAGCAGAGCTACTGACTTTAGGCAGGTCACTGATGCTCACTGGTCTCCATTCCACTTCTGGAACATGGTGCAAAGATACTGTGAGGATAAATTCAATAAAGTAAGGTATGTGATGAGCACCAGTGTAAGGTTATAAATAAATACAGGAAGTTTCTCATCAATAAATCTGGTACAATAACTGTGTTGCTGACTATCACTAGACAAAGTTAATCTCTCCCTAACAAAAAAAAAACATTGCTATCCCCACAACAGTTTCAACACTTCTTTAAAAAATACAAGGAAATTTCTACATAAAAACCTTCATTAACTAAATGTCAAGGCAATGCAAATATACTTTTTGCTTCTGGTCAGACTGGAATTACAATTTTTCATAAAGTATTTCAGTGAATTCGCCTCCTATCCTAAGCTCTGCTGTGACATAATGGCCCCATTTCAATTAATAGGAATTTTATCATTGACATCAATGAGGCCAGGATTATACTCTGATCCTGCACAAAATTGAAAAATGGTGAAGAAAAGACCTAACCAAGCTTTCTGAATCCCAAAGATACAGGTCAAAGATTTGGTGCCTTATATAAACTGTTTTACCAATCTATGCCTACGATCTTCTGGAGTGCTTACAATTTGTTTTTGGTGACTACATGACCGGTTCATGTAATGATACTGCCATACCTTTCTGTCCCTACTTCATCTCCCTCCATTTACCAAAAATTAATCCTCTCAGCTGACCATAATACTCACTGAGGCATGTCAAGGAACAAGAGATTCCCCACTGTTACTCCATCTTCTTCTGCACTACAGTATATCCACCCTCTCCCATGCAGAACTAAATCCTGGTCTCATGAACATGGTTGTAATGACAACTAACTTCAGTGAGGAAGCACCATTGTAACGGGGGAGAGAAAGTGTCTTTTAGTACTTGCTTTTGCAAACTGAGTAGGGCATTGTTCAGTAGACTAGACAGAGTGCAGTGGGTGAGCAAGATTAGTGGCATTTGTGAGTAGCAGCCTAAGGATCTCTGTTGGGGACTTTATGAGAAAAGCAGTAAAGAGGGCAGGAAAGAGAAGAAATAAATGCCTATCATCTATTACAACTGTTTTAATTATGAGAATTGATCTGTGTTTTCTAGCTCTTCTAAGTATGTACCCCAAGTTAGCTCCTTTTCTTTTCTTAGCTATTGTAAATACCACTTGCCATGTACAGGTTCTTTCTTACTGAAGTGAGCTTGTCTTTTTCGCTTCCCCAGACCTCAGTGGTGTTCTTTAAGGAAGCTGTAGAACACACCACAAGGGCTGCTAGAATCTTTCGACAACCAGGTGGCCACATGATGCAAGTAAGAAAATTCATTTTTAAATGTTTACCTAATTGTATGTTTAAAAAATTGAAGGATCATTGTGGAGGTGTTGTTTTTTTTTTAAGTAGAACTTCCAGTTGTAACTAAAAAGATTCACATAAATCATATTACTTTCTAGCATCTCTCCATTTTCTTCTTGGTAGAATGCTAGATAAATCAGAGTTAACACTTGTTTCTTTTGAGGTCGCCTTCAAACTCTCATGGTAAGACTCACAATATGTTATTTGATATCAAAGCATTCCCTTGCAGCATGAAGAAGGAGTTAGAGACATTAAAGTCTTTGTACCAAAGAAGATGGTACTGTCTGCAACCTCTACTGCTTCTTCAGCACTCAGTCATGCAGCAGATGCCACCACAGTCTGAACCATCCTCAGTACCATAGCGGCTTCTGTGTTGGGGACTAGGAAGTTTCTGCATATATTCATTCAGTATCCTAGGAGTTCATATTCTCCAGACTTATTAATCTCTGACAAACTTGAGTCTCCCTTATTGAGCTCAGTTAGAGCCCCAGGACTACAGCTTGCATAATCCCTAGTGTCTCATCTGTCACTAGTACCACTGCATTCCCTGGTGTCCATGTAGATAGACAGAAAGATGAACACTCCAGCATCATTCTCTTCTCCTCAGCCAATGCTGGTAGTAGCTCTTCAGAATCTCAAATGCTTGTTCAGGGCTCCTTTGTTTATCGTCATAGACCTACCTGACTTTTTCAAGGAATCCATGTGAACTTAGTCAATCTGGTCAACCTCCTTCTTTGTATGACCAAGCCTGGATCCTCCTCCATTTCCTTATGCCTCTCCCCAGTGGTCATACTAGGATCTCTGGCGAGCCTGCCATCAGCAGTTCTCCAAAGCACCTAGCTCTCACATAGATGTCAAAGAGAACAATCTTACCTGCTTTCTATTCCCTCATAGCAATCTCCACCACAGCAGGAAACATGAAGAGCTGATGAGAGTGCTGTTTCTCAAATGCATACATCATCATCCTCCCTGAATGAAACTTATGCTTCCTCCCTCTCACATAGATGATTTTTAACTCTTTCAGAACTTGATAAAGAAAGTGGCACATACTCTTTAAACACTGTTATAAGTAGTTCAAGGGCCTGACATAAGCATCTTTGTACACTGTTTTCAGCATGAATGGGACTGTCTGTAAATAAAGAAACACTGTAACCTGCCAAGACACTATGGCTGTGTTCACACGGCACTTTTGTTTCGAAACAACCTCGTTGTTTCGAAACAAAAAAAACCATGTTCACACGACGCACAGTTGTTTCGAAACAAGGGGAAGCCCTTGTTTCGAAACAACTGTG
>ML682004.1:42322555-42541507 GCA_007922195.1 Podocnemis expansa
CCCCTTGTTTCGAAACAACTGTGCGTCGTGTGAACATGGTTTTTTTTGTTTCGAAACAACGAGGTTGTTTCGAAACAAAAGTGCCGTGTGAACACAGCCTTTGTCTCTGAGAAATTGCTACTGCAATATGTTGTAATTCTGGGTGACACCCAGAAATCAATCGTACATAAAATCTCATAACTTCACACACATTCTTGTTATGTACGTCTTAACAGGACAGTGATGTTCAGCCGATTTTTCAAATGATGCCTCACAAAGTATACTTCATACAAAATAGACAATAACTATAAAAATAGTGAACACAGTGTCAACATATGCCAACAAATTTCCATCATGGCTGGGGTCTCATTCTGCAATCCCTGTCAGTGTGTAGCTCCTGTTCCCTCTAAGAATTATGCGTATATAGGGACTGCAAGATCAAGGATATTATGAGCTAGGAAATTTGCTAAGTATTTGAGCTATCTGCCTTTCCTTTTAGGTATTTTAATATGTTATACTGTGTTTTTCACAATCTCAAATGCATGAGTTAAAAATGATAAGCCTATATATTGTTGATCACATTTTGGTACAATATTGTTGTCACATAAAGAATAGAGCATTATATTAGTGAAAATGGTAATCTTAATATATTTTTTTTTAAATAATGTAATTCAAAACAGCAAACTGGTTTGGGAAAAGAGCCATGTAACTATAATTCCCTCTCCCAAAATTAAACCTTTATTTCAGAGAGTGCGTAGCAAGCTTCATATTGTTGTGGCAACAAGTCCTGCAGGGCTTAACTTTCGTCATCTTTGTCGTACATATCCTGCCATTGTTAATTGCTGTACAGTTGACTGGTATGACAGCTGGCCTGAAGAAGCCCTCATGCACGTTGCAAAAAGCTACTTTAGCCATGAGGACATTTGTGATGACAGTGAGGTAAATGTAATAATAGAATTTATCTTTTTGTAAACTATAGTTAACACTTTAAGTTATTGTTCATTTGGTATGAAATTTAAATCTGGTTTAAATGTATAGATGCCTATTTTTCCATGGGCTGATTGTCAAACATGATAGGTTAGCCTTCCCTCACATACCCTGGTGTAAATCTCTTGCCTTGATTTTTACCATTAGAAAGAATTTGATCCTTTTTTGCATTTTTCAATGTCCTCATAAGTAATAAAACTGTACAGGATTTCACTTGGCAACAGGAGCTGTAATTCTGTTCGGGTGCCTTTTGCACATTTCCATTCATGGGTCAGGCCAACGGATGCTGTATAAATGGTGAAACTCTTCTAACAGTGCCACTGTAGCTATCTCTGCACTGCAATTCGAAATGTAAAAGTGCTACAGATGAACCTGCTCTAGCTTTATTCACCCTAACAAGAATAAAAATATCAGTGTAGATGCAGAGCCCTGGGCATCAGCGCAAGCTATACAACCATATGGGGACCCTGGGTGTGTAGTCATTTGGCTAGCCCATCTTGAAGCCCATACTGCGGCTTCTACACTGCTTTGTTTAGCTGTGCTAGTGCTGTAAAGCTAGTGCAGGTAGGTCTAACCACCCTGCAGCCACAGCTCGGATTGCAGTATAGTTCTAGCTTTAGAATGCTCATGCTTAGGAAGAAAGGATGGGTAGGGATGGAGCACCACTTTATCAGGAAAGAACCTCGTATATGGGAGTTCTGAGGAAAGGGCCTTCAGTTCAGAGACCCTTCTAGCCAAGGTAATTGCCACCAAAAAGGCTACCTTCCGGGCAAGGACCCGTAAGGTATATGAGTCCAAAGATTCATAAGGAAGCTCCATTAGTCCACGGAGCACCACATTAAGATCCCATTGAGGGATAGGTTCACGGGGCTATGCGAAGACTCTCTTGAAACCCTTCAAAAATCTAGGGGAAGTAGGATGGGAGAAAACAGGGATACCGTCCACCTTCTCATGAAGGGCTGAAATCGCTGCTAGATGTGCTCTCAGGGAGGAAAGGGAGAGGCCCTTGTCTCTAAGGTCCAGAAGATAATCAAGGATTAGGTGCAAGGGAGCTAATGTAGGCTTGACTGCTTTACCTTGAGCCCAGCAGGAAAACTGTTTCCATTTAGCTATATAAGTGGCCCTGGTGAATGGCCTTCTACTACCAACCAATACCCTCCTGACCCTTTCTGAGCAGAGTTTTTCCTGCTCACTCAGCCAAGAAGTCTCCAGGTGATCAGATGCAGGAGACCAGGGTTTCGGTGCCGCAGGTGCCCCACGGCTTTTGTCAGAAGGTCCACTCACAGGGGAAGGCAGAGTGGAACGTCTACAGACAGGTCCTGTAGGAGCGAGTACCAGTGTTGTCAAGGCCAGTCCAGAGCTATCAGTATCGTGTTAACTCCATCCATTTTGACCTTCAAAAGGACCCTGTGTATCAACAGGACTGGTGGGAAGGCATACAGGAGTGACCCCTCCTCCCAACCCCTGAGAGAGCAGAAGCGCCGACATTTGTGGTTCTGTCATGTTGCAGATAGGTCCACTGGGGGTGCTCCCCACTTGTCTATTAGTTGTGAAGGGCCCACTCATGGTGGGCTAGGGGGTTTCTGCGGAGCGAATCTGCCAATTTGTTGTCTACTCCTGGTAGGTGAGCTGCCACTGGAGTGAAATTGTACCTCAGGGCTAATTCCCAGAGTCTGCATGCCTCCCTGCAGAGAGCTGGGGAGTAGACACCTCCTTGCCGGTTTGTATAGAACATGGCCGCCATGTCATCCACCAGGACCTGGACCGGCTTGCCTTTTATCTTGTCCAGAAAGATCTTGCACACCAATCTGATGGCCTGCAGTTCCTTCACATTTGTGTGAAGGAGGCTGTCTGATGGAGACCAAAGTTCTTGGGTGGAAAGTGCCCCTGATATGTGAGCCCCCCAACCCCGAATCCAAGGCATCGGTGATCAGTGTCACCATAGGAACTGAGGCTTGGAAGGGAATTCCCCCCATGGCAAAGAGGGGGTCCCTCCAGATCTCTAGTGTCCCCAGGATGTTTTGGGGAACCAACAGTACCTTGGATAGAGGATGTCTCTGTGGATGGAACACTGTGGACAACCACATCTGAAAGGGTCTCATTCTCAGGTGAGCCATCCATATCACGGAGGTGGAGGCCGCCATGTGCTTGAGAAGCTGCAGGCAGAGTCAAGTGGTGGTTAACTGGGAGTCCTGTAGCTCCGCAATGACAGTGCAGATGGACTGAAATCCTGGGGGGGCAGGAAAGCACTCCCTTTCCAGGAGTCCAGGAGGGCTCCTATGAACTCTATGGTTTGGAACAGGCAAAGTTTTGACTTTTCTTGATCAATGCACAGCCTCAAATGTCTCCATAGTCAGCCTACTACCTTGACACTGTGCTTTAACTGAGCTCTCGAGCCCCCATTTATCAGCCAATTGTCTAGGTAGGGGTAGATCTTTATGCCCTGCCAGTGTAGGAAGGCAGCGACTGCTGCCATGCACTTTGTGAACACACTGGGGACCAAGGAGAGCCCGAGGGAGAGTGATGCGAACTGAAAGTGTTTTCCCCACACCATGAACCTTAGAAACTTTCTGTGGTGGGGGTGTATTGCTATGTGAAAGTAAGCATCTTTTAGATCAAGGGCTGAGAACTAATCCCTGGGATTCAGAGATGAGACAATCTGTGACAGGGAGACCATACAGAACTTTATTTTCCTTATGTATATGTTTAAAGCTCTGAAGTCCAGAATGGTTCTCAGGTCCCCGTTTGATTTGGGAACCAGAAAGTGATGGGAGTAAAACCGTTTTCCCCGTTCCAGCTTTGGGATCCTCTCTATGGCCCGAGAGAGAGAGGAGTTTCTTGCATTCTTCCTTGAGCATGCAATCTAGTTCCCGGCTCCTGAGGTTTAAGCAAGGGGGAGGTTTTTTGTCCCGAGGTGTTGACCGAAATTGTATGAGATACTCTTTTGAGACCGTTTCCAGAACCCACTGGTCGGTTGTGATGTCGGCCCAGTGGTGCGCGTATCAATGCAAGCAGGTGGCAAAGGTTCGGGTTGAGGCTGTGGTTCAACTGCCCTTGGGCTGACCACCAAAAGTGCTGCTTCACAACCACACTGGGGTTGCTGGAGTCATATCCCTTCTTGGCTTGGGTGTCAGGGAATGCTTTCAACGATGCTTACCTGCTCCTTCCCTGTACTGGAGATTGCTTTCGGGATGCAGGGGACCAAATGGAGCCATCAGGTGACGATGAGGATGAACAAGACCTTTACCTTCTTGGACCCTGGGAGCATGGTACCGAAGGCTCACAGGATGAATGCCGAGAGGAACGGTCACCAGAGTGGTTGTCGGTACCATTATGCAAAGCTGGAGGAGGACTTGACGGTGCCGAGGTCGAGGGTGGTACCGACCCCTGTGTTGTCCACTCCTTAGCCGAGGGTGCCGGTTTCCCTTTTGACCATGCTTTCTTTGCTGGTATCGGAGCTGGCTCCTAGAACAGGGCCCGCGCTGCTGCTAGGGCCTCTGGCATTGATGGTATCGAGAGGTGCCCTGGTCCCAACTCCTGCGAGGGGGTATGTGGGGATGGAGGTGAACAGCACTGTATCGGTGCCAACCTTGATGCCAATCGCAGCTTCAAATTCTGAATCGGAGAGCAGTGCTAGGCGGGTTCTGGGGCAGAGGTCACATGCGGTGCCGGCGGAGCGCTTGGTGCGTGAGAAGTATCGGACACTGGGTGAAATACGTGGTCCTCGGTGAGGATGAGCAGTCTCTGTGCTCTGTCCTTGAGAGTCCTACACTTGAAGGACTTGCAGATAGAGCAGCTCTCTGCGAGATGTGACTCACCAAGGCACGCAAGGCATTTCTTGTGGAGGTCATCAAGCAGAAAGACTTTGCAGCATGACAGACACAGTTTAAGCCCCAGGATCTTTAATTACGAACAAAGGAATGACAGGCACTTGCTTCTGCAAGTTTTGGCTGTTCCAAAACTGTCACTGAGGGTGGAAAGAAAGGAACTGGGAGGGTCAGGGTCATGGTTACCTATAATATCCACGGTTGCGGCACAGAGGAGGCGTTGGCCATGTGCCCTGACCTGACAGGCTAAGGCTAAAAGACTGTCCAAGCTACCATGCACTGTGGTATGGATACCTGTAACTGAATGGTGTGAACAGCGCTTGAAGAAGAACGTGTACTTTCCTCTCAGAAATACAATAGTATGAGTGTTCTGAGTTCACAAATTAACTCTTCACAAAAATGTGCCTTTGCGCGTGATTCTAAAACACCCTTGCTCTTTATGTACTAGCATGAGAGTACAAATTGGTTAGAAAACAGCAGATGTCCTGAATGTAATCCCCCTCATTCTAGCCCACCCTTTCCTTCAGAGTCCTTGAGGGACTATCTAAAATCAGAGAGACTGCATTCCACTGTGCTGCCTCAGACTCTTGCTGCAGCTTCCTTGTGCTTGAGATGGAGAAAATGGCCAAAGACTAACTTTTAGAGGTCACAGCATGTAGGGATCAAGTGAGGAAGGCCAAAAGCCAAGCAGAGTTGGACCTTGCAAAGGGAATCAAAACCAATAGTAAAAGGTTCTTCAGCCATATAAATAGAAAGAAAACAGAGAGAAGAGGTTGGACCACTATACACTGAAGATGGGGTAGAGGACAAGGATAATCGAGGCATGGCTGAATATCTAAATAAGTACTTTGCCTCTGTCTTTAATGAGGCTGATGGTGAGATTGGGGACAGAAGTAGGGCAGCTAATGGGAATGAGAATGTAGAAGTGGAAATTACCATATCTGAGGTGGAAGCCAAGCTTCAGCAGCTTAATGGAACTAAATCAGGGGGTCCAGATAATCTTCATCCAAGAATATTGAAGGAACTTGCACATGAAATTGCCAGCCCTTTAGCAAGGATTTTTAAAGTATCGGGGAACACAGAGGTTGTACCTTATGACTGGAGAATTGCTAATGCAGTCCCTATTTTCAAGAAAGGGAGTAAAAGCGATCCAGGTAACTACAGGCCTGTCAGTTTGACTTCAATAGTATGCAAGGTCTTGGAGAAAATTCTGAAGGAGAAAGTACTTAAGGATATTAAGGAAAATGGTAACTGTGATAAAGGCTGCCAGGGCTCCCCACCACCACCACCTTTGGCAGTGGGTTCAAGTGGCCCCCTGCCAGTGAAAGAAACTGCCTGCAAAGGCAGTCCCTCCCCCCACCAAGTACTTTCAGCCAAATGCTGCTGCCGAAAGTGCCAGAGGCAGGGCTGATTTAACACTCTTGTGGTCCCAGGACTATAAGATGTTGCGGGGCCCCTGGCCAGCCACCAACCAGTCTGGGGGCAGGAGACTTGAGTCTCTGGCATCTGGGGTCTATACTTGTATTGGTGTCCCGCAACACTAGCAGCACCCGATGCTAGGGGCCTGTGGGTCCATGTCCTGCTCTCCCCTTCTGCTCTGGCAGCAGGAGCACCCTGCAGAGCTGGGGAGCGTCTGTGGGACCATGTCCTGCTTCTTCCTGCTGTGGGGGCAGGGAGGCATCTGCAATGCTGTCTTGTAAATTTAATATACTTAAAACACTGGGTGAAAATCCTGCAAGCCCCCCCCCCCCCAGGCAGAACACCATCATTGGAGGTGTGTGTGTGAAGGGCTTATTACAGTGGTCTCAAGCACACGGCCCTTAAAGCTATTTCCTGCAGCCCGCAACAACACTGTTGTTAGCGATATTTGGAGTATCGTTGTATGAAAAGGTTTCAGTGGTGTGGCCCTTGGGCTAATGAACTAGTCCTCATGCGGCCCTCATAATGATTTGAGTTTGTGTCCCCTGGCTTACTGGATCACTGTCTCAATGGAACAAAATGACTTATGGAGGATAGTTTGACAGGATCTAATTTGATATCATTTTTTATGAGATTACAAGTTTGGTCCATAACATAATATACTTGGACTTCAGTAAGATGTTTGACTTGTGACCAAACAGAATTTTGATTAAAGAAAAATTAGAATGATATAAAAAGGGGGTGTCATACCCCCTTTTTAAAGCTTCATCCTCAGAAAATTCAAGAACACTGAGGAGAGGGGTAAGAGGAGTACATAATCACTGCAAGAGAACCTACAGTGAGCAGGTTCAACTTCATTGCCTGAGTGGCATCAGCCAAGGTGGCCATTGAATGGGGATACACAAAATCAATCTCAGAATTCTGGTTACAGGTATACAACCTCAATTTTCTATTAATTTTCCAATGCCAGTATATGAAGCATTATTTTAAACTATTTCCTATGCATTTTACAGTGTTACATGAACCAAAATACAAACAAGAATGAAAGCTATAGCTTCAAAATAAATCATGTTGTCTTCCAGAACTTAACAAACATGGTTGCCCAGACATGTGTTGAAATCCACAAAAGTGTATCTACAGCAACTGAGAAATATTTGAAAGAAACTAAAAGGCACTACTATATCACTCCTCATAGCTATTTGCAGTTCATAAACACTTTTTCAAGTATATTACGGAGCACAAAAAAGAAAAGTCTCTTTAAAAGGTGAGAAATTAATAACATTTCCTCATTGTGCACTGCTGACATGTAGAACCACATGAAATATTCTATTTCAAATGAGCGAAATATCAAAGCCAAACATAAAGGATACTGTTCAGCACTGAACTCCTATAGCTTACGTGTAAAATGTACGAGCATAGAGCACAATATTAGTGCATACAAAGTACAGTTGGATAAGAGTGATAGCATACATAATTTTATATGAAGTTACCTGCTATCATTTCAAAATCAGTAAATAATAATTCATATTTTCCTTAGGACTAGTCTACACTTAAAATTTACAGTAACACAGTTGTATCAATACAGCTGTGCCACTGTAAGGGTGCTTATGTAGCCACATTATATTGATGGGAGAGAGAAAACCACATAAACAAGTAGACAGGACAAAGAAAACCACATATACAACTGGCAATAACTACAACGGTGGGAGACGCTCTCCTACTGACATAGACTTGTCCATACTATCACTTATGCTGGCAAAACTTGCATAGCTTGGGGTGTGTTTTTTCACACGCCTGAGCAACAAAAGTTTTGCTCTCTAAGTGCTAGTGTAGCCAAGGCCTTAGTCTTCACACTGTGTAGGTTAAATGATGTGTTCAAATACTAAAAACACCAAAAATGCATTTTTGTACTAGGGGTGCACAAGCAAGTGGAAGTACTTGTAAATTATATTTGCTTAGCCAAGCTAATCTCTCCATTGGGCAATAAAGTTATCCCCACAACCCTGTCTTTCTTGCAAAACCTACTTTATGGTTGGGACCCCATAAGAACCCTGTTAGGTCTGATTCTTCAGTGGATGTGCTACATTAGCTCACTTCTGAACCATCTCTCCAACCTATGGTGAAAATATTTGGGCTGCATTCCCTTTTGGGAGTCTTCATTGGAGGGGAGGTGCTAGCAATTTTCCACTGCTACAACCTCTTCATGAACCCCACAGTCAGATTATTCACCAGCAGAAGCTAGCATAGACCATGGAATGAATCTGGGCTGTTATTTTTAATGACAAAATCAAATAAAAGAAAGTAACAAGATAATGCACATTGCAGCTTAATTTGTATTTTTAGAGCTTGTTTTTATAATGGTCTCACCAAGCTTCTGGAAGCAACATCACTGGTTGCAGAAATGCAAGAAGAGCTGCTTGCCCTCGGCCCTCAAATAGAGCAAAAATCAAAGGTATGTCTTAATTACAAATTATTTTCTACAGTGGGCTTTAAAAATCTTCAGTGACCTCCCATCTCATCTCCAAAATTCAGGACTTAAAATCTACTTGTTGTATTATCTCATCTCTCCAGCCTTGCCAGTGAGTTACATTGTACCTTTTCTCCTTTAACATTCCATGGCTGACAGGAGACTTGGACAGAGTAAAGATAAGTCATGATGGGCTCATGAGAAAAGGAAAAAATCAATCCATTTCAGAACTGTTTCATTCTTCTCACTATTCAGTCATCTCACCAAGGGTATTTGAAATTCTGCAATCAAATGTTCTATAAAGGAAAACCGTTTTTTTCCCCTACTGTTAGGAGATAGAAGAACTTGTGGAGAAACTTCATAGAGACTCACTAGTAGTGGAGCAGGTTCGAACTCTTGTTAAACAGGATGAAGAAATCATGGCTGAGGAAACAAAAGTTGTGGAAGAATATGCTCGGGTACTGATCTCTTGTTGTTTCTTTCAGATTTTGGTTTCCATGTGCCTAGTTTTACCACAAAGTATTGAGAATAGTCAAACCCTTTTTACTTCAATGGGAACTGAGGATATTATGACAATCTTGCAAGATCCGGTTATCTTTATGGTAATGATAAGCAGGAGCGTCACTGCCCTGGCAAAGGACCCAGGGCACTGGCCCAGGTCCTGCCACCTACCCGGAGCCCATGTACCCTGGCCACAGGCCATGCCCCCGGCCTGGGAAGGGGCCAAGAGCGGCTGCCGTGGCCACGGGTGGCTGGGCCCCAGATCTCTGGTCCGATCGGGCCGGAAACTGGGAGAGGCGGGGCCCCACCAGACCCGGGGCACTGGCGCTGGGGTTCGGGCATGGGCCCCGTATGCCCAGTGCCAGTGACGCCACTGATGATAAGTAGTTCCAAAAAGTGCAGAAATTTTCTTTTTCTTCTGGCATAGGGATTGAGTTGTTAGGAATCTTCACAGAGTTATAAAATTGGAAGTAGGAAAAAGATGATAGTTTTCTGTCTTAGTTCTTTCAAGTATGATTCTATTAGAAGAATAACCATGCATGAACAGTACTTTGGTACTTCACACATTGCTTTTCTTTATGCCTTATTCACAAAACAAATGTTTTCCTACTGCTGCTTACAATATACAGAAAATAGCTTTTGTTCATATACATACTGCCAAAAGAAAATTCCAACTCTAACCTTTCTCTGTGGATTCTGGGGAATTTGTGTCTTTTTGTCTTTTTGTTTCTTTATTTTTAAATAACATAGCAAGCAACTGAAGAGCTAAATGCTGTATTGCCAGCTTTGGAAAAGGCCCTCATTGCTCTTGATGCACTGGACAAAGCTCACATTGCAGAACTCAGGTAGGTACATTCTATTTTAAAACATTGTCACAGTTCCAACTAATAGCAATCTTCAGTTCCACAATAATAACGCCAGAAGCGCTGCTGGCCAGGGGAGGGACCTGGGGCACGGGCCCAGGACCTGTCCCCACCCCGCAGGCCCTGCCCCCAGCCCGCAGGCCCTGCCCCCTGGCCAGGGACAGGGACAGATACCGCCATGCAGCTGCGGGCGGCTAGGTCCCGCATCCCCGACTGGGGATGGGGCTGCTGCCAGCGCTTGCCGCCAGACCCCGGATTGCCCGCCGCAGCCACGGGCAGCCGGGTCCCAGATCACTGGCCAGGGCTGGGGCTGGGGCTGGGGCCAGAAGTGGCCGCAGGAGGTCAGGCCCCGCATCCCTGGCCGGGGACAGGACCTCTGCTGCTGCGGGCGGCCAGGCCCTGGATCCCTGGCTGGGGATGGGGCCACCGCCACAGTCGCTGGCGGCTGGGGTTCGGGGCACGTGCGCCAGGATGCCCAGTGCCAGCAACGCCTCTGAATAACTCTGGCAAATTACACAACAGGGGAAAGGTTTTCAACTGTCTGAGTTCCTTCTATGTAGAACATCCACAACTAAAGACAAATTACTTTGAAATTGCAAACATTGCCTGCATTTTAAGCTGACTCAATTTACTTTTCATTCTTTTTGCTTTCATAAGTCAAATTGACTCCTATGTGTTAGTTTGTTTGCTTTCTAAATCAAGAAACAGACACACCCATCACTGCCATAATGAGACAAAAAAAGGTTTGTCATAAATTTTTGTTTTCTACACTGTTGTGTGCTTTCTCAGGGAAAAGGGATGAAGAATGATGTCATCAGATCTTGGTAGTTTTCATCTATTAAATAGATTTGTTTTTAGTTTCTACTTCTCATAACAGTTTAATTATATACCAAGTAGTAAGAACACATAGAAATAGTATTGATTTAGAAATTAACTTAATAGATCAGACTATTGGTCCATCTAATGTGGTAGCCTGTCTTTGAGGTGGGCTAATACTGAATCTTTAAATGAAGATATACAGCACAGTATAATTCTTTATAAAAGTATTCTCTTTATAAATTTTTCATATGAAATTGCTTATTGTTCTTAATTTAATGTTTCTTTGTTTTATCCAGAGTATATACTCACCCCCCTCCTCTTGTACTAACTGTTATGAATGCTGTTTGTATTCTTCTGCAAAAGAAACCTAGCTGGGCAACAACTAAACTCCTCCTTGCAGATCCAGGATTCCTCAAAAAATTGGTTACCCTTGATAAAGATAATCTACCAGAAAAGGTAAAGGAGGAGTAATTCATCTTCACTCCTTCTGCTAGGATTTTTCAAACAAACACTGGATTTTCTATAAAGACATGGACCAGATAGTCCCATGTTGCAGCCTCTTCATTCCACTCACAGGGTGAAGGAGCTACAAAGGGGATAGAAATAACCTCTGGAGAAGGTCATGAACAGAGTTTCTCTTTCTAGCATAGAAGCGGCATAATGCCTCTATTCTGCATACCCTGGCAGCTCCAGAAGTAAGGGGCATGTTATGGATAGGCTGGGAAGGTGAGGAAACAGTCATGAACACTAGGGCCAGATTAATACAGGGGGCAAGAGGGCTGAAGCCGTGGGCCCTGGCCTAAAGGGGGGGCCAGCTTCCCTGCCCCACTCAGCACTAGTGGGACTTGATGGAGCACTTGAAGGGCCCATGCCCTGACAGCACTGGTGAGGCATGGACCTGGGACCAGAAGCTCAGCTCCATGCTCCTACGCTGCCCCTCGGCAGTTGCACTGGAGGCCATACTGCACACCAGACAGCCCCATCCCCACCCCTGGGGGTAGACCAGCCAGAGCGAGACTGAGGTGGGAGCACCCTCTGGCCCTAGAGTCTTCCAGGTGACAGCCTGCCCCCAGGCCAGCATGCTGAGGGGCAGGGGCCCTGCGGGAGGAGCCAGCCCAGGGCCACCAGGCTGGTTAATCTGGATCTGATAAGCACATTGTGCTGTGGCCAATGTGACCATCCATAGAGGATAGTTACGAACTGGCGCAATTTAGATCATCACTTGCACCACTCTGAGTTTAGATAAGGGTTGGGGACAAAATGAAGGAGGTGCAAGGGTGGTTTAAAGCTAACTTTACCCCTAGTCAGCTGATTCTGTGCTTAGAGCAGAACTGAAGGACCACAAAACCTTCCCCTTTCTATCACTGTGTAGAAAAAGAAATTTGATGAGAGTAATGCTATTAGAAAAAAATAGGCCACTAGTGTATTCGCTTGTCTATCTGTATTTCAGATTGAGTGTGCATGCTCCCCATGAGTTTGGGGGAGAGGGGTTGGCCAGCAGCATTTTTGGGGCTGCATATGCTAGGGAAGTAGCCAGCCGCTGATCTCTGGCCAAGACCATGGGTGTGGGCCTGGCCAAGGGCAGCTTACAGTCACATGACCAGAAGCTCCCTCCACACACAGGGGAGGGGGAGAGGCATCACACCCAGTAGTGGGACAGACTTTGAGCTGTGAGCAGGGCAGAGGCGCCAGCACAAGCTCCTCACCCATGCTCGTGGCTGCTGGCTGCTTAGCAGCCCCACAGCCACAGCAGAAAAAATCACAACATTCCAGGTGATAAGAGCGGGCCTCAAGGCTACGCCCCTGCTGCATATACCATAAGTATATGTGTGGTCTCATACCTCAGTATGAGCATCAAAGTGGGAGTAATCCAACTGTATCTTAATTTCCTTCTCAATGCCAGTGGCTATGAGACAGAGCTTCTTACTGTCCATAACACATCTCTGTTTAGCTCATTATTACTAGCTCTTTTGCACATATTAGTGTTAGTGTAAGGAAAGATAGGATTAGTTGCCTGTTGGCAAATTTTTTTTATACGTTTTTAGTTTAGGACATTTTTTATCACCCACATTGATCCTACAAATACCCTCTAGACCTCCCATTAGGAGCAAAGATCACCTTTGGGCATAAGTACCCTGTATCAGAATCCAAACTTAAGGCCCACAAGTGTAACTAGATGAAAATCTGTCTAAAGGCTTCATCCAGCCCTGCAAATCCCCTGCTGAAGCCCTATATCTTTTTTATTAAAAAGGACAGAACATGCTCTGTGTTCATTGTTAGTCATTGAACAGTATTGCCATCAACGACAAATACCCTCCCCCACTGACCAGTGAGGTTCCAGAATGGGTCAGCACAGCAAAAGTCTTCACCAGATTTGACCTGCACAGTGCATACAATTTGATCCATATCACTGAGGGCAATGAATGCGAAGCAGCAACCTGCGCTAGGTATATGGCCCCTATAAGTGCCTGGTTATGCCCTTCGGCCTCTCAAAATTCCTGGCCATATTCCAATATTTTGTGAACAGCATCATCCAAGATATCATAGACCAGTTCACTGCAATCTATTTAGATGTCATCCTCAGCTTCTCAGAGGACCAGCTCTGCATATCTAGCACATCCAACAAGTACTGCAGTGTCTCAGGAAAAATGGTCTATATATGCTAAACTGGAAAAATGAGAGTTTGACCACACTGCCATCAGTCTCCTGGGTTATGTTATCTTGCCTTATGGGATCAGTATGGAGTTTCTGAAAGTTTCCACTAGTATAGACTGTGCCCTGCCAAAGACAGCCATGACATCCAGTATTCCCCTGGATTCATAAACTTTTATCGGAGGCATATAAATGAATTGTCCTGAATGGTGGATCCAATTATGCAACACTTCTGTAAGAATTCTAGCTTTATCAAGGCATCAGAAGCCCAACAGCCTTTCAAACAACTAAAAGCCTTCACCTCCACATCTATACTGAAGTACCTAGACTTGTCCAAGCCTTTGTTTTTGAGGAAGATGTTTCCAACTATGCAATAGGCATAGTAGGGTCACAGACCTATGACTAGTGTATTGGCTTGTGCCTCTGCTTAATATGCAGAAGGCTGTGGGTTCAAGCCCCAGGGGCTGGACTTGATGATCTCCTGAGGTCCCTTCTGACCCTATGATTCTATTCTAACTGTAGGGCTTACTAAGCAGCCATGCATATTCCACTTCAGAAAGATAACTCTAACAGAACTATGGAATTTATGTGAAAGAGCTTCTAGCCATCAAAGTTGACTTTGAGGAGTAATGTCATCACCTGGAGACTATGCATTTCTCTGTCATTGACTATAAAAAATTTAAAACAGCCATCATCCCTGAAAGCCCCCAGCCAGCATCAGATCCAGTGGTTGCTGTTGCTCTCCCATTTTGAGTTCACATTGTATATTGTTAGCCCAGCAAAGTTTGCACACAGCCCCCTCAATGGGCATTACTTTGGTGGCAAGGTAAAAATCATCAGAACCTACTAGCTGCCTGAAACCCCACCATTTTGCACAGTGCTGGTTAATACAGATCTGCAAGCTCTTGTGATATCCTCTTTACCAAGTGACCAATTTACAACCAAACAGATGTCACCAGTGCTGAGCCTGACCTATGCTTCTCTGTTGGATATGGTGTACTTCTGTTGAAGAAGGACCAAGTTTATGCTCACAAAGATTCGACCTACCTTAAAATTCTCCAACAGTGCTTCAACTCACCTCTCACTGGCCATTTGGAAAACCATTAAACTGGTGGTACAACATTTCTTCTGGTGGCTCAAATTACACTCTTTCATAAGATAAAATATCAGCTCATCTAAGGTATGTTGCTGTAGAAAGGTCCCCCATATTAAGCCCCTAAGTGCCTTGATCTCCCTATTTACTCTTTCCTGCCCCTGGGAGTACATATCAGCAGTGGGTTACTTACCAGTAACCATCCTTCTTTGAGATGGGCTGCTCACATACATTCAGTAACAGGTGTCTACATGCCGCAGCGCATGGTAGCTTGGAAAGTCTTTAGCCTTAGCTTGTCAGGTCAGGGCACATGGCCAGCACTCAGGGGCGTTGCTGGGGCGGGGAAAGACCCGGGGCACGGGCCCAGCCCCGCCCCCGGAGGCAGGCTCTGCCCCCAGCCCCGTCCCCGGAGGGCAGGGTCCACCCCCAGCCAAACAGCCACACCCCCTGGCCCGGGATGGGGCCAGGGGGAGGCCGCGGTGCCGCTGCCGCCAGCTGGGCTGCACTGCTGTGCGGTGCGGCTCAGCCTAGCCTGGCCCGGCCCGGTGCGGCCAGGCCCGCGGCCCTGGATCCCCGGCCGGGGACGGGGCTGCTGCGGCCACAGCCAGGCCCCGGATCCCCAGCGGGGGACGGGGCCGCCGCAGGTGGCCAGCCGGGCCCCGGATCCCTGGCCTGGCTGCCGGTGGCTACGGCGGCCCCGTCCCCAGCCGGGGATCCGGGACCCGGCCGGCAGTCCGCGGCTGCAGCGGCCCTGTCCCCTGCTGGGGATCCAGGGCTGCGGCCGCGGGCCCGGCCTCCAGCGGCCGCTTACAACCGCACTGGGCCAGGCTAGGCTGAGCCGCGCTGCATGGCAGCGAGGGCTAGCTGGTGGCAGTGGCATGGCCACCCCCTAGCCCTATACCAGGCCAGGGGACGGGGCCTGCCAGATAGGCCCCGGAGCCCTGGCCGGAGACGCAGCCGCCGTGGCCGCGGATCGCCAGGGATCGGGCCCCGGATCCCCGGCCTGATTGGGCCGGAGACCCCGGGCACTGGCGTTGGGACCCGGGGCACGTGCCCCGTGTGCCCAGTGCTAGCGACGCCACTGCCAGTGCTCCCTCTGTACTGCCACCACAGCTATATAGGTGACAGTGACCCTGAACCTCCCAGTCCCTTATACCTTTGCCAACTCCATTAGTGGGGATGGTGGGAGAGGCCTGAATGTATGTGAGCAGCTTATGTCGAAGAAGAATGGTTACTGGTAAGTAACCCACCATTTTTCTTCAAGCACTACTCACATCATTCAGTTACAGGTGACTGCTAGGCATAGCCAAAGATGATGGGAGGAGTTACAGTCTGTCCACACTGAGTATGGCTCTGCCCAGTGCGGCATCCTCTCTGGCCTGTTGGACATGTAGTGTATCATGAAGGTATGCACCAACAACCACATAGCTGCCCTGCTGATCTCTTGGATCAGGATGTTGGCAAGGAAGGCCATTGATGAAGCTTGGGCTATGGTAGAATGAGCCCTAACAGTCCGAGGGAGGGACGCATTTGACTTTCCATAGCAGTCTTTGATGCAGTTTACTATCTATTTGGAAATGCACAGTGAGGACACTGGAAGACATCTTTTGCATTCAGTGACTGCCACAAAGAGGTGGGAGGTCTTACGGAACAGACGTGTGTGCTCGACGTATTTTAGGAGTGCTCTTTTCACATCCAGAGTGTGCCACATCCTCTGGTTCTCCATAACCTGAGTGTCTGGGAAAAGTACTGGCAAGCAAATATCCAGATTCAGGTGAAAGGGAGAGACTATCTTAGGCAGGAAGGAGGGGTGGGGGTCACAGTACTACTTTATCAGGAAAGAACCTCATGTACGGGGGTTCTGAGGAAAGGGCTTTCAACTCTGAGACCCTTCTAGCTGAGGTGATTGCTACTAAGAAAGCTACCTTCCAGGAAAGGACCAGTAAGTTAGATGAGTCTAAAGGTTCATACAGGGGCTACATTAGAGCCTGGAGCACCACATTCAGGACCCAAGGAGGGACGGCTTCATGGGGTTGTGGGAACAGTCTTTCGAACCCCTTCAGGAACCTAGTGGAAATAGGGTGGGAGAAAACAGGAGCACCGTCCACCCTTTCACAGAAGGCTGAAATCGCTGCTAGGTGAACTCTCAGTGAGGAAAGAGAAAGACCTTTGTCTCTAAGCTATAGCAGGTAATCAAGGAATAGGTGTAAAGGAGCCTGTATAGGGTTTACTCCTTTACCTCAAGCCCAGTTGGAAAATCATTTCTATTAGGCTGCATAGGTTGACCTGGTGGATGGTTTTATACTACCAACCAGGACCTTCTTAACCCTGTTCAAGTTTGCTGCCATGCGGAAGAGCAAATCCTGCTGGGTGCGGGAGTCGTCCTTATAGCAAGGAGCCTTTGAAAGGTATGCTCATCTGGGGAGGACAACGAAGGGGCCCAAGACCTACTACTCTGTGTAGAGTCTGGGTCAGGCTCATCATCAGAAATACCTGAGGAGTCCAGGGTCTGGGGCGGAGATGGTGCCGAATGGTACTACAAAGTCAAACTATCATCGGCTATCGAGTCTAGCCATTTGTGTGACTAGCCATTGAAAGAATCACTGATTGTGGTAAGGCATGGGGAGGAGCAACCCTTGCCCACCTGGGAAGTCTTGGCATTACAGGGAGACCTGGCCCACGGCCTCTGTACTGGGGTTGTCAGGGTTGTCTTCCTCCTCGGTACAGGTGTCGGGGAGCATTTTTTATGACATTTACCTATGCGTTCTCCGATACCAGGCGTGGTATTTGGAGAATCATGGGAGCGGACGGCGGCCAGAGAAAATGAAGATGACGACCTGGACCTCCATCTCCTCAGGCCCTGCGAGCACAGTACTGAGGGCTCGTGGGATGAATGCCAATCGGAGTGACCGTCAAAGTGATCATCAGTACCGTTTAGCAATGCCGGACAGAGGCTGGATGGTACCAGGCTCGGGGGGCGGTACCGAATCCTGTGTTGACTGGTCCCCAGGTACCGGAGCTGGCTTGCTCATTGACCTGGCTTTCTTTGCCAGTATTGGAGCCGGGTCTTGGAGGAGAGCCTGTGCCATCTCTAGGGCTTGTGGGGTTGACGGCACTGAAGACAGTCCCAGTTCCATCTCAGACAAGGGGGACCATGGGGTCGGAGGCAAGCGGTGCCATGACGGGACCAACGATGATGCCAACCGTGGCTTTGAGTTCCATGCCAAGGGTCAGTGCTGGGTGGGCTCTGGTGAAGGAGTGGCCTGGGGAGCCAGTGGAGCACTAGTGGCTCAGGCAGCATCTTAGGCGGTCATGTGGTCCTCTGGGAGGGTGAGTAGGTGCTGCTGTCTGTCCTTGCGAGTCCTGCATTTAAAGGACTGGCAGATGGAGCAGTTCACCACGAGGTGTGACTCACCAAGGCACACGAGGCATTTCTCGTCAGGATTGTCAAGCAGAAATGCTTTAGAACACACTGGCCAAGGTTTAAAGCCCAGCATTTTAATTTTCACAGAAAAAAGGGTGAGAGGCACTTGTGTACGCAAATTTCTTGACTGATCAAAACCCATCGCTCAGAGCGGAAAAAGGAACTGGGAGGGTCAGGGTCACGGTCACGGTCACCTATATAGCTGCGGTGGTGGCACAGTTGGCCGTGTACTCTGACCTGACAGGATAAGGCTAAAGACTTTCCGAGCTGCAGAGCGCTGTGGCACATAGGCATCTGTACCTGAATGATGTGAGCAGCGCTCAAAGAAGAATGTATTTTATTATGGAGCTCCCTAATTCTAAGAACTGCACTGCTGTAAACTGTCACTCAAAACACATCTGAGACTTCTGCTTTAAGTTGTTACAGACTTCAGATAAATCTTTAACAGCCTTAGGCAGCAGTTTCTGGTGTAGTTTGAGTGACAGTTGTCTGGGTGGAATACACTTTTATTTAAAAGGGTTTATTTGTCAAAAATTAAGTTTTCTGGGCTTCCCCATTGAGGAAAGCTACAGTTAAATCTGTCATATGTTTGACATATACGGAATATAGCTCTAAAAGTGCTCAGCAGCACTTACTCAGTACTCTATTCAGCTAGAGTTTGAGCATTACAAAGATTAATAGTGGTGCTGAACACATTCTCCAGCTATGGTTCACCTGCCATAAGTCTAAATCTTAATTAACAATATACTAAGGACTCCTGAACCTCAAGTTCATCCCCCCATTTGCATCTATCATCAGGCACAGTCCTTCTCAGTACACAGTGAAATATAAAACAAGTAACATTTATTAGGAAAGACAAACAAAAGTATAAACTTGATGATTTACAGTCGAAGAATTAATGCCTAGGCCCAGATGATGCCAATGGGAAATACAGGAAAATGAAGTATATTACTATTCAGATGATCTCAGGACAACAGGTAAAGAAAGACAGGAGCACCAGGTAGGTTAGGAACACAGGAAGACTGACAAAATCCCCACTAGCTGCAAACAGGAACACATGCTGGAGCACTTCAGTAGATGCAAACAGGAACTGGAACAGGCAGGTTTTTGACCCAAAGTCTTCTCCATGATGTGGACACTACTGTCATTCAGATGGACGGCCCTGAGTACTGGCACTCCGAGCCTATTTATGCTGTCTCTGTTACTGGGCAAAATGTATGTCAGGTTGCCTGGTGATCCTCCCGCATTTTTCAAAGTGTGTGCAAAAATGTCACAAAGAAGGCTACCAAACATGGATGCCAAATAACAATATCCTGAAAACAAAATGACAGTTGCATAAACAAAGCTAACATCCCCATAGTTACTTATAGCATTTGCTGAAAACATGAGGTATCACCCAATATCAGCTCCAATGCAATGTATACCTTTGCTTTATTCAAGTCAGTTATGACATAGCCAGTCTAGAATCTCCAACTCAGATTAGGATTCTCTCAACTAGGATTCAGGCAGATTCTTCCACTTCTTTGCAAAGCATCTGTCAATGTCAGACATCTGCTATGCCATCTGAGGTTCAGTCCCTGATTTTAAAAAAATATAACTTACATTGTAGAAGTTTCAGTATCTGTTGATTCTTTTGGCAGAACGGTACTGTAATACCATAGGCTGTGTTCACACAGCAGTCTTATTTCGAAACAACAGAGGTTGTTTCGAAATAAGAAATACCCTGTTCACACGACGCACAGTTGTTTTGAAACAAGTTAAACCCCATGCGGGGACAAAACAACGCCGTGTGAACATGTTGTTTCGAAACAATGGTGACTTGTTTCGAAATAACTGTTGCCTGAACCTGCTATTTCGCTTTGAGCTTTTTTCCTTAATTCAAATTAACAAACTGTTAATTCGAATTAAGTTATTTTGAAATAAGGTGTTATTTCGATACAAGTTGTTTCAAAACAACCATATCGAAATAACCCCCTGTGTGTGAACACAGCCATAGACTCTAAGCACACCCCTCTTTAGATCAGATAACTGCCTGCAAGTTGCCAAGAATGGAAAATACATACATACATATATCTATATATCTGAAACACATGGGATGCATGCACACCAACAACAGACCATAGATATGGAGAGCACATCTCAAAGAACTCCATTTATAAGAAGGTTTTTATGGGGTGGGGGGGTGTTAGGATTTATTTATGAAGAAACATCAGCAATGGAAATAAAAGTAAATTGAAAAAAATAGGTGAAAAATTTCAAACAATTTCTAAAAGGTAAAAAATACAATTCAGATGACCAAAGGCCACTATATATCATATTCTTTCAAAAAAAAGAGACAGAATATAACCTTTTTCCTCAGTTAATTGTCTTTTCTTACACTAATTATGTTCCTTCCTGATTTCTATGCTGTGAATCCTGTGTAAATCTAACTAGAGACAGTGAAACTATGGATTTACATTGGTGAAAATAAGATCAGAATCCTGCCCAGTGTATTTATAGTTGATTTTTCTCATTGTCGCATAACCAGGGGTTAAAGGAGGCCGGAACATGGTGGAACACCATTCTGGGGCCCACTGTTTTTAGGTGACCAGCATTCCAGGGCCCCCCAAATTAGAAAATGAAGCCAGAATACTGCATTCTGGGGCTCACCATTTAAAAATAGTGGGCCCCAGAACTGTGTTTTAGCTCTGTCTTCTATTTTTAGGGGCCCAAATGCTGAGCCACTAAAAGTAGCAAGTCCCTGAACAGTGTTCCACTGTGTTCTGGCAAGGCAGGAATTTTTTAAAACTCCACCCCCCAACCTGGTCTCACAGAGCATGATCAGAAGCTCTGAGCATGCTCAGCGAGATCAGGCCCTAGGCTGAAGCCTCAGTTCTGGCCAGGGCCACTCACCATGGTAGCCAGGTAAGGGGGTTCTGGGGGGGGGCTGGTTTTCAAGGACAGGCGAGCCGGCCTGGCGGGGAAAGGGCATGGAAGAAGGGGTTGGCCTGGGGCAGCGAGGGAAAACAGAATGGCGGGCAGTTGAGGAAGGGTTGAGGGCTCATGGGGACCATCAGGGCCACACTGGGCTTGGGAGGAGGTTGGGGAAGCATTCGGGGGACCAGCGGTGAGACAGGGTCTGGGGGCAATAGTTGGAGTGGGGGGTCATAGTAGCTGGGGTGGGGGTAGGCTTATGTGGGGGGGCAGTAGCTGGGATGGGGATAGACATGTGGGGGGCAGTAGCTGGGGTGGGGGGGGGTTAGGCTTGGGGGGGCAGTAGCCAGGGTGGGTGAGGGGAGCCCCAACCCACGTGAAGGGGGCCTGCACTGGGTCAAGTGGGACCCAACAATTTAGGAGGTTTCTGGGGCCTGCCAAATTATACTTTAACCCCTGCATATAACTAGATAATATCTAAAATAATTTTCCATAGACTTTTCCTTAAATAAACAAAAATACTGTCATAATTCTGCAAATCTGTGGAAACTCTAAATCATTGTTCTAATATTTAATCCATTTGGTTTTTAGGTATTTCTGCAATTAAAAAGATACATAATATCAACTGACTTTAACCCATCAAAAGTGGGCCTAGTATCTATTGCCTGTTGCTCAATGTGTCGCTGGATTTTAGCTTTAGATCACTACCATGATGTACAAAAGGTATCTCATTTAATAAAATTTCATACTACCTTAATACTCCCAATAAAACACTAGCTTCTGTAAGAATACATTTGGTAGATGGTTGTTGGTTCTTAGAATACGATCTTTCATATACAAATGAATTTCAACAATAAATGAAGTTAGGTATTTCAGTTAGTAGGAACCTTCATACAAAACAGTTCTACTGAAATACTGATTTACCCATAATAAAGATCTTGGGCCAAGTTCTACCCTTAGTAGCAACTGAACAATCCGTCTAAATGTAGTAAATGGTGAAAATTAAATCAAATCAAATGGATGCTGTAGAGGACATGGAATAAAAAACAGAAATATTAAAAGTTGTGCTGACCTCCATTTTATGCATACTCATAGGAACTGGACATGATTTAAAAAGCCAAATTGAGTATCAATTTTGTTTTTTGCTATCTTTCATTATATAAAAATCTTGCTATATCAAATGCAGCCAATAATAACACAAATCAAAGGAAGCATGTACCCATGAAAGAGTAAATGGAGTTGGAATGGATGTAATATAATTTATGGATAGCATGAAAGATCTGGGCAGTCACTTATTTAATTTGGACATCTTTTGATTCATTTTTAATATTGACTTTTCAGCCCTGTCAGAAAATACATTTGTCACATTTTATATGACTTAAGCTAAACAGGCAATTATATAACTGTACTATAAGAGGTTTTTGTGGTGACCTTTTTCAGTAATATGTACTTAGTTTAATAAACATGGTCCAGTGATGTTAAGGTAGGTATTTGCTTATACCTACAAGCAAAACAAAGATGATGCAATGAAGAAATGGGAAGCATAGTTTAGACTTCTCTGGGTTTGTATCAGGAAATAAGATGACCAGCAATTTTTTTCACATGAATATAAATAGACAAATATTAGTAACCAAAGTACAGAATATCAGTTATCTTAACTTTGGACACCTAATTCTGAAAATTTTTGCCAATGGGACTGCAGAAGAAAGGCGTGTCTTGAGAAATTTTTCAGCTGTTTGAATAACTGCTAAAAGTTAAGTTGTGTTTAATACATTGTACATTTTCTTCATGAAAGCTGAAGTGCAGCCTGTGATACATATTTTTATCTAGTTGGTGGAACCAAAACAAATCCGGGTTACAGAAGCTCAGGAAGTACTAAGACTTGCCCATCAAAAACTGGATGAAAAACAAAGAAGTTTGGCTCTGGTAAGACACTTATCATTGCTATATGTTATACTGTTATTGAAGCATGTAAATATTTATAGTTATTGAAGAATGTAAATATTTATATTTTTCATTACCCTACTAAAACTTATACAAGTTATTTTTATTTTAAAGGTGTCAATTGGGGAAGCACTTGTTTACTAGAGAGTTGGAGTTGGGCCTCAACCCCACTGAACTCCTGTCTGATGTCTCATTTTCTTCAGTGGGAGTTTTAAGTACACTAGGATTTCAAGATCAGACCTTTAATCAAATTTCAGAAAAGCCTAGAAAATAATTTCTTCCAAAAAATAGCTCTCCGATGCCTCCTGTTTAGCTTCATTTCTGTCGACCAACTAAATCTCACATTTGAAATATTGATCTTTGCAGTGCATGTGGGAGGAGCATTTATTAATGCAGGAAGTTTAAACAACATAAAAGTAATCAATATTAATAAATAACTCTAGAGAATAACTCCAGTACCAAGGGAAATTGTTCCAAAACAAGGAAAGGCCCACTGGAAATCAACTGTAGAAGGTTGTGTTCAGTAAGGGCAAACACTAGCAATGACTTAGCTTCTAAATTGCTGCAATCATTTGCCATTTGTTATCCATCTTATTATGCACTGTCTGACAATAAGACTAAACTTTCAAGCAATGCAATATGAAACAACTTTCAATCACTAGAACATAAGTTCTTACTTTCTTATATAAGCTTAAACCTGTTGCATTAGTAGTATATGTAGTAGGCCTATTAACACTAATAAATGGCTGGTGTTAGGACCCTAACAACCGGCATGAGCCCCCTACGCAAAATAGAAAATAAAAAACTTGATCTATAATCTGCCAATTTTTTTTAGATTGAAGAGCATAAGCAGAATTTAGAGATAAGCTATCAAGAGAGCATAGCCCAGAAAGACATGCTAGCAGCTCGTAAACAACTGATAACTCAACGTCTATGCAGAGCATCTATATTAAGCACAGCTCTGGAGGATGAAATGGTATTGGCTTTTATTTTTTGTATTATCCACCTTTTGGTCTTAGAACAGTCAAGGATAAAACTTCACAGGCATTTTACTTGTTTACATTTTTTAGAGATGAGAAGTGGCCTCCCTTTTTCCTGTGATGCATCCCCTCTCTCACATTATCATATGGCTTAAACTGGTGTTGTGACCTTTAGTTCTGGCCTGTCCGGTCTACTAAATAGATCCTGACTCTGGGCAGAGGAAGAGGAGACTTAAAACACATTTCACTGACACCCCACTGTCTTTGTCATTTAACTATCATCTTTCTGAGGATTATTCTTGCCTGATAAAGTACAACCTTCCCTCCTTTCAACAGTTTCAACATTTTCCCTCCCTTTAGCCGGTACAATAGTATTTTAAATCCCTTGTTTTTCAGGGCAGGGGAATGTCCCGCCTATTATGACTAATAGGAGCTATTACTCTTAGCACCTTAAATCTTTCCTTAGTCCAGAGTTGCAAATGTTTCTTCAATCACATTCCCGATTCCTATTTCACATAACTGTAAACAGTAAACTTTCATACTACCTTATTGAAAGTGCATATTTACACTCATTTAAAGCCAGTTATATTTTTATTGTATATGAAAATATTTCATTTGGATGTGTTAGGAGCGATGGAAAGAATCAATTAATAACCTGGACCAAAGACTGGAAGGTATTATGGGTGATGCCCTTATTTCAGCAGCATGCATCATCTACAGCGGAGTGTTATCATCAGGGTATCGTCAGCAACTAGTAATTGAATGTCTGAGATTATGTAAAGACAACATCATTCCTGTGTCAGCAAATTATTCCTTAATAACAACTATGACAGAAAAAAATGAGGTAATAATATGGAAAGATGGTGGGTGGCATAGATGATAGTTTACATCAACAGATTTACTGAGACTTCACCCTTTCAAAACACTTGATTCCAGACCAAATTTGCTAAGAATAAAACTCAGAGGGACAAGTATTTTACTGAGATTATTTATAATATGGATTGTTCTATAGGGTTTTTTGTATTATGCTGTTTATGTCTTTATGTGTAGTTAATTGAAAATATTATATCTGTGAAATAAACAAACATATTGTCAGAAATGTAAAATATTCAATATTGAAAACTGAAATTTTACTAGGTCAGCAAATGGCATAATGAAGGTTTGCCACTCGACCAGTACTCCATTGAGAATGCTATCCTTGTTAAGAATGGACAACGATGGCCTTTACTAATAGATCCACAGAAACAGGCATATAAATGGATTTGTGAAATGGAAGGTGGCAGGCTTCGACAAATTCATGCTTCCGATTCCAGTTACTTACGAACTTTTGAAAATGCTATGCAAATTGGAGACTCCATTCTGTTACAGGTAGTTTTGGTTTAATTTGGGGGGGCTCTGAGTAAATAATGAGGAAAAAATTCCCATAAGAAAAATATAAATGTAAAAAGAATAAAGTGAGTTTGAAGTTTAAATTCCATAGTCAAAAGAAGAAATAGGAGGCTGATGGAAGAGGTTGAACTATTTTATGGTTTTATTTATTTCAATTTAATAATAAACATCTGTCTAAAGCTCTAGAAAACTGATTCCTTTCACTCACACTGATGTAAGTTAATAGTAACTTCAAAAATATTAATGAAGTTGCACTGGATTAAAACTGGTGCGGAAAACAGGCCATAGGCACTGATAGCTCTTCAACAAGTGCTGTCCTTGTGGGTGCTCCACTTCAGATATTAGTGCATCCCATCTCCATCAACTGGAGATTTTTAGCAGCAGTGCCTGTCCAGGTTGCGCATGCACAGTAGTTATCTTTTGACACTATTGGCACTTCAACAACTGTGCATGCAACTCGACCCCCTTAGTTCCTTCTCAATCATCCCTTGCTTGAGATGGAGGTCCACAATGCTCTCACTCATGAACCTAGAAAAATAAAAATAACTTAAAATGTTCATATAGCAGTCAAACAAAATAGTTCAGTCAAAATAAATTAGTTTTAATGTAACTTGCTTAATCTCCTAGTAAAAACAAAAATTCATTACTATCTTTTGCTTCTTTATTGATTATTTCTCTTACATTCAAGAGCAAAGAGACCCCAAAATGCGTAGTTCTCCAGAATTTATGATGTATCTGTACAAAAGGTACATAATACCCATCTCCGATGGTAACTCTTTTTGCATTAGATGCCTCAGAGAAGAGCACATACCACAGTTCATCCACTGCACAAATTTAAAAGCGAGAGCAAGGCATGACAGAAATCTCTGCCTAAAGATGTTACTAATGAAAAGATTCTTTAAAACATTTTCTGATCCTGGATAACAAACCTAGGAGACTCCCCCAAGAAAACAGACAAAGGCAAGGCTAATTGCTCTTTAAAACAAGGAAAGGAGCCCTGACCTTGCCATGAACCTAAAAAAACAGTGATCTCCTGCAAGGTCACTGTCGTAGTTGCTGATCACCTCCCAGGTGATCATCCTCTGGGCTCTGGAAACACGCAGTACCATCTGCTCCAGGACTTTCACCTGTCCCTAGGTAAGGAGTCAAGACACAAGTCTGACTCTGTCTCCATGGCTATGGCTACACTGTCATAGTTATTTCGAAATAACTATTTTGATTTTAATTCAAAATAATTATTTCAAATTAGTGAGTCTTCACAAGACTCCTAATTCAAAGTAAAGTAGGCATTATTATTTCAAGTTCAAGAGTCTACATTAGAATCTCTAACTCAAATTGGATCCCCCGACAGGCTGGTTTCCCTGCTGGGGACAAGGAACCCCTGGTGGGCTCCTTTCTCTGCTAGCTGGCCAGAGAACCCCAGCAGGGCTGCATTCCCCGCCAGCCAGCCAGGGAACCCTGGCAGGCTCATTTCATGGCTGTGAAATTGACCAGGCTCTGAGCTGCTTGCGGGGAGTCACAAGCAGGTCAGAGCCCAATCTGGCTCCTGCCCAGCCCCAGCCTGAACAGAGGGGCTGGGGGTGCAGATCAGCATGCTTATGGGAGGGGGAAAGCAGCCCCACCGAGGTTCCTTGCCACTGGCTGGTGGGGATTAGTTTATGGAAGGGATGGTATGATGTAATGGCTATCTTTGGAAATTGACTGATCCTTGACTACTGGTGGAGGTTTTGCCAGTGGCTTAAGAAGGGAGGGTGGCTAGGGTGGGTTCTGAGTTATTACAAAGAATTCTTTCTTGGGTAAGTGCCTGGTGAGACTTACCTACATGCATAGGGTTTAACTGATGAACATATTTGGGGTCAGGAAGGAATTTTCCCTCAGGGTTGAGTGGCTAGGACTCAGGGATTTTCGCCTTCCTCTGTAGCATGGCTCACCTGCTGGTAAATTCTCTGTATCTTAAAGTCCTTAAATCATGATTTGAGGACTTAAATAACTCAGTCATAGGTTAGAAGCTTATTGCTGGAGTGGGTGGATGAGGTTTTGAGGCCTGCATCATGCTGGAGGTCAGTCAGGAGTGTCAAACTCACAGCCTGTGGGCCAGATCAGGATCAGTTTGGGGTTTTTTTTGTTTTTTTGTTTTTTTTGTTATGATCAGAAAATGGACTGCAAAATGATGCTTTCTTTCTCTGAACATGGAGGGGGAAAGGGTTGTGGAGCACATGGGGCCACATGGCCTGTGACAGGTGTCTTGCTTTCCAATGTGCCCCCCCCCACTGAAAGAGTTTTAAGTCCGTGGCACTAGATGATCATACTGGTCCCTTTTGACCTTAGAGTTTATGACCAATGCAAGAACTCTTGGTATGTACATACCTGTACCTAAAATGCAAGAAATACTAACCATTCCAATGTAAGGAGTAATTATTCCCAAAAGCAAAAAATGAGTCTTGTGGCAATTTTAAATACTAATGAATTTATTTAATGCACAAACTTTTGTGTGAGAAAATCCCACTTCTGAACTAGACTAACATCGCTACCCCTCTGGAAAGTGTCATTATTCCGAAAGCAACAGAGAAAGTACAATAACTATGGACAAAGACAGATGCTCCAAAGATGAAGATCACCACAGGTAATCTTCAAAACCAACATCAGATGAAGCAGTCATTCTGAAGTATTGGTTGAGCATTTGAAAGACCTCCTGGTCCAACACCAATAGATCACAACTCAAAAATCTTTGGACACTGTTCAAGATCTTTTTACAATATCTGGGTATCAATTATCTCAGACAAATGGGTTCTAGAAATCATAAAAGTGGGCTACTTGATCCTTTTTACATCAATTCCACCCCCCAACTTCCTCCCCCATCCCTCTTCAGAGATCCCTGTCACAAACACCTCCTGCAACAAGAAGTATACCTTGTATAGTTAGATGCAGTGGAACAAGTTCCTCCACAATACAAAGGGAAGAGATTCTATCAAGGCAGATTAAAATCAGAGGTTGGAGGCCCATTCTAGACCTCAGAAAACTCTACAAATTTGTCTTGAGTCCAAAAATTCTTGATGGTAACATTGGCCACAATAATTCCAATGCTGGAATAGAAAGACTGACTCACCACATCCCTCAACCTACAAGATGCTTATTTCCACATTACACCCATCTCACAGATGATTTCTTCATTTCACAGTTAGAAAAGAACATTGCCTATAGAGCACTACCTGGCCTCTTCAAAGCACCATGAGTCTTCTCCAAAACCCTTGCAGTAGTAGCAGCACACATATGCAAGCAAGAAATAATATTATTCCCAAATCTTAATGACTGCATGTTGAGAAGTCTGACACAACCAGAAGCAACAGACAATATTCAGAGGACCACCAACATCTTTCAAAACCTGGGGTTGCAGATAAACAAAAAGATGTCAACTCTAACTTCAGTTCAACCAGTGGAATTCATAGGAGCACACCTTGACTCTATAAAGACCAAAGCATCACTATCACTTTAGAGATTTTGAGCACTGACAAATCTTATCTTGCTAGCTAGATAGTCCATATATAACAGCATGTAGCTGCCTGCAGCTATTAGGACATGTGGCAGTCACCACTTGCATAGTAATACATACACATTGGCTGTGTTCAGTCCATATCCCAAACACACACAGCTTCAACATATACCTCTTCATACCCAATAAAGGCACATAATCACTACATTGGTAGACAAAACCAGTAAATGTATATTCAGGAATACATTTCCCAAGAAGACCAATCATCTGTAGTGATTACAATGGACACTTGACTAATTGAATGGGCTGTTCACATACATCACGATACTGTTCAGGGACAGTGGTCTCCCAAAGAAGCACAGCTACACATGAACCTGCTGGAATTATGGCTAGTCCATGAAGTTTGCCTACATTTCCTTCCAGAGATAATATACAAAACTGTACCTGTAAGGACCAACATCATTTCCTGCATATTCTGCATAAATTGACAAGATGAAGTCTGATCCCATTCCCTGTGTACAGAAGCCATGAAACTGTGAAATTGGTGTATAAGTCACAATATAACAGTCTCAGCTTCATACAGCCCAGGCTGTTAGAACATGATAGCCAAGATACTGAGCAGTCAGTTCTTTCAGACCATGAATGTTAAATAGACTATACATTCTTGAAATCAATATTCCCCCACTGATGATTCCAATTGACAGACCTCAAATGGAAGCAACATTATTATGTGCATTCCCACAGATCCCACAGCTGTCAGGAGTAATACACAAGATGCAACATAACAGGGCCATAGTAATACTTATAGTCCCAACATGGCTCAAACAAACCTTGTATTTTTACCAGATGAGAATGATGGCCTGTGCCCTACGACAGCTCCCCCTTTTCTTGTGGAACAACGGTTGGATTCTTCATCCTGCCTGGACGGTTTTCATGTAAAGGCCTGGTTCCACCATGATTCCATCTTAATGAAATAAACTTTTCAGAGCAAGTGAAACAGATTACTTAACAGCAAGAAGTTAATCATGCATAAAACTTACTTTCAGAAATGAAGGAGATTCCACACATGGTACCAAAACAAATATAGTAATGTACTTTGGGCATTAGTTCTGGACTACATACTAAAATTAAAAACCTCAAGACTCTTCATGAACTGCATCACAGCATATCTTGCAGCTATTAATGTGTTCCATCACAAAATCAAAGTGATGTCATTATTTACACATCCCATTACCAAATGTTTCCTCACTTATTTACAGAACATATATCCAGAAGTCCAAGATCTCACACCAGAATGGGACTTAAACTTGGTACTAAAAACTCTTACAGGACCTCTGTTCAAACTGCTGGTTACATGCTCACAATTATACCTATTGTTGAAAGTAGGACTTTAGTCACTATCACCATGGCAAGGTGGGTAGGTGAAATAGGAGCCCTCATGGCTCATCCTCCATATGCCACACTGCTTAGGAATGAAAATCACACCAAGACCTGACCCAAAATTTCTACCAAAAGTAACATTTTTTACATAAACCAATCAATCCACCTCCCCATGTTCTACCCCAAACCACATGGGAGTGAATAGGAGGCAGATAGCACACATTTTATGTCAAAAGAGCCATGTCATTCTATCAAGACACAATAAACCTTTCCATAAATTTGCAAGACCATTCACCAATATGACATAATAATCCAAGAACTCCACAATATGCACACAAATGGGTATCTAACTGCATCCACCTGTGCTACAAGCAAACAAAACAAACAAAAAAAAACCCCACTGTCAGGGTCAGAACCAACTTCTCTAGTTAGCTGGCAAATTCCTGAACAATGTATCATTGGCACAGCTGCAGCCTGGGCTTCTGAACATACATTCATAAAACAAGATCCAAAGGGGCAGCCATGTTAGTGTAATTCAGTAAATCAAACAAGGAGTCCTGTGGCACTTAAAGACTAACATTTATTTGTTGCATGAGCTTTCATGGGAGAAAATCCCACTTCATCAGATGCTTTGAAGATAGGGGAATTTACAGAATGGGAGGAAATAAATGCAGGGAAGTGTAAGTTATGGGAACAGGTCACACTGTAACACCAAATCAAAACAGTTGTAGAGATTCATACATATGCTGTTCCCCAGTGTTTGAATCTTTATAACTATTTTGATTTGCTGTTACAGTGTGATCTGTTCCCATGACTTACACTTCCCTGCATTTATTTCCTCCCATTCTGTAGGTATGGGTTAAAGTATAATTTGGGGAGCCCCGGAAACCTCCTAAATTGATGGGCCCCCTTCACACTGGTGTGGGACCCCTCTCATGCCTGTGTGGGCTCCCTTTACCCACACCAGCTACTGCTCCTAATATCCAGGGGTTAAAGTATAATTTGGGGGGACCTGGAACCCTCCTAAATTTCCAGGGCCCCCTCATGCAGAGCCATCCCCTTCATGCACCCCAGCTACTGCTCCCCAAACACCTGACCCTCAGCCACTGCCCCCAACACCTGCCCACCACCCCAGCTACTGCTCCCAAAACACAAACCCGCATCAGACCCCTTTCCCTATGTCCTTCTCAGCCCCAATCCCCACTCCCTAAGCTCATTGCCCATATGCCAGCCCTCCTAACCCCCACCCCCCAGCTCACCATCTTCATGCCACCCCCTTCAGCCTCCCAAGCCCTCCCCAGCCCACTATCCTGACCCCTTCTCCCCCCCTTGCACCCTCCCTGCCCCCACACTTTTCCCCCCAGCTACCTGACTGCCCCAAACGTCCCCCCCCCCAGCCTCCTTACTTGACTGAAGTGGCTGAAGAACCGGGCAGGGGGAAGAAGGCAGCGGCACTGCCCAGCCAATTGGCTGGCAAAAAGGAGACCGGGGCCAAGGCTGGGGCCAAGCCGCGTGAACTACCTGGCCCCAGCCGGAAGGGGCAGAGCCACCGCAGGCTCCGGGGAAGGGAGGGAGGGGTGTCTGAGCTGGCCCCAGGCCGCAGCCCCTCTTCCACCAGCCTGGGGGAACATGCTGGAATTCTGTGTTATGGTGCAGCCTTCTATTTTTAGGGGACCCCAGACTGCAGCATTCCGGTGTGCCGCCCTATTTTGGGGGGCCCTGGAACACAGCATTCTGGGGCATTCCCTTATTTTTAAGGGGCCCAGAACACTGGCTTCCTAAAAATAAGGGCCCCCAGAATGGTGTTCCGGGGCATTCCCCCTTACTTTAACCCCTGTCTGTAAGCTTCCCCATCTTCAAAGCACCTGACGAAGTTAGATTTTCTCCCACAAAAGTTCAAGCAATAAATAAATTTATTAGTTTTTAAGTGCCACAGGACTCCTTGTTTATTCATAAAACATTATGCAATCACACAGAGCTCAGGTACAGACATATTGCTAGGCTCTACAGTGATAACACCACTTACCCAAACCACTCTGAAGCACGGCCATCCCTAGAGGGGTTAGCCCCCCCCCCCGTGGCACTGGGGGGCGGGGCCAGCTGTTCCAGCCATCCCATGCCAGGGATTGAGTGAACTGGCTAAAAGCGGCAGCCCGGTTCGGCACAGCTGGTCCTCCCCCCTTGCCACAGGTGCTGCTTTTGGCTCTTTGCAGGAGCAGCAGGGAGGAGGCGGGAGGCAGCATGGCTGAGGGGGTAGTGGTATGGGCCCCCCTCTGCCTCCCAACCGCTGCCCTCTGCTCCAACACAGAGCTGAAAGCAGCGCCTGTGGCAGGAGGGAGGACCAGCAGTGCTGAACTGGGCTGCCACTTTTGGCCAGCTTGCCCGGGCCTGGGCATGGAGAGGGCAGCGGTGTGGGCCCCATGGGGCTTCCAGAACTGCAGGACCCAGGACGGTTGCCCCTCTTGCCCCTCCAGGGATGGCTCTGCCCTGAAGTCCCACCTGTCCACAACAAAGTAGTGCTCTATCGTCACCTGAAGCGGGGCACCCACAAGGCAGCACTTGAAGAAAAGAAGGTTATTCAGCTTGTGCAGTAACTGAGGTTCGTCAATATTTGTTTCCCTGTGTGTGCTCCACTACCCCCTCTCTCCCCTTCAAAGTTCATTTGGGGACTCTGTAGTGGGAAAAGAACTGAGGGTGTCAGACCAAATACATAGCAGTTGAAGCACAACAATGCCACAAGACAACCACTGCACATCTGTGACCAAGACAAGCACAGCTGTTTAAAATCTACAGTTGATGAGGCTAGGACACACCTATACCTGAAATGAAGCACCCACAGGGACAGACATCTTGAAGAACCTCAGTTACTCCAGAAGGTGAGTAATCTTCTCTTTCTGGATAAAACCACATACATACAAGAAAGTCTCAATCAACTACATGGATTCTTATAGAATCAGAGGCCCAGAGGTATCTGTGCTGAGAACATATGCTTCTGCACTGGCTCTGTGTCCTTGCCATCCCCACACTTCCATTCCTTGGCAGCATGATTCCAGTGCAGTCTCATTAACAGAGCATCTTTAGGCACCTGCTGTCACAGGGTCCCTCTTTAAGGGGAGTTCCTAGCTTGGGACAGGGGATATGTAAAAATTCCAGAGAGATTTTTGCGGGGTCAGTTGGCGAACAATATGCATTTCTCTTGAACTACCTGATGTTTGCACCCCTCTTACTGCTCAGATCCTCAACCATGTGAAGAGCTCTTGGGAAGGGAATATACTGCCACAGAAATGCTTATTCCACAGTCCTTACTTTTTGTGGGGTGGGAAGAAGCACATGTAGAGGATGCCTACCACACCTAGATCCTGGGTATCTGTTTAGGCCCTTAATTCTTAATAAATCAAGTTTCTTTAAATATGTCAAAAACATTTGCCCTCTCTGAGGGCTAAGGCCATGGGTAGTTTGAAGTTAAAAAATTAATTGGTTGAGTTATTAAAGCACAGTAGAAGTATATGAAATATTTGCTAATTGACAAAAATATGTAACTTGCAACCAAATATTATTCATTTTTCCAAAATATATATCTTTATGGTGAAAACAAGAATGAGACATTTCAGCCTAGAGAATGAGTTTGTTTTTAAAAAAAATGTTACATAAGTATTTGAGAAAAGGTCGTTGAATGAAAGTGCTTCCTTATAATAGTTACATTGTGATGACTGCTGTTTCTGAAGGTATTACCTTTGGATATTGTTTTAACTGGAATACAAAATCTACTGTATTATTTTTAAATATCCTTCCAGAAATTAAATTCAATGGAAAAGCCCAAGGTATGTATCTGATTTTGCGCTCATAAAGCTAAATAATTATTTAAGCTTATTAATTAACCATAACAATTGCAATTTAGACAATATATTTGTGGGTTGCAGGATATTGCTGAAACTGTGGATTCAAATTTAAAGCCAGTCTTAAGAAAGCAAATCTACAGTAGTGGAGGTAAAGATTTCATCAGGATTGGAGATACTGAAATTGAGTATAATCACAACTTTAGGTAACTGTCCTCATCAGCAACAATTTTTCTAACTACTAATGTGTTAGGTTGTACTATATATTAAAGTAGACTCTCAAAATTAAGATTGCAAAGTAAAGTGCTTGACAGTTTAAAAAATGAGAAAATTAAGGTTGCTTGTGCAATCTGAATCTTGTGCACATTCATTATAATACTGTCTTGTTGTACGTGACCACATTCTATTTTTTTTCTCAGCACCCCTACTTCATTCACTTAATGAGCAGATATTTAATATTCTATTTTCTCATTATCATTGAATATATACCACATGCCTTATTTACTGTGAGCTATTCAAATTCTACTCTGATGACAGAATTATTTGTTTCTTCATGGTCTTTTCTATGGTACTTATCAATATGAAGTGCAATTGGTTCACAAACATTAAATAATTAAAACAGCTATGTAAAAATGGCTGGTGGTATCTCCATATTGCAGAGCGGGCACTGAGGCACAGAGCTATTGATGTCAAACATATCCATTAAATTTGGATGCCCAATCTGAAATGCCTGGGACCTGATTTTTCAGTGTATTAAACTTAAGACCAGCTTTCTGGTTAGAGCTTGACTCTAAGAGCTCTAAAATTCACATTGTTACTAGGGTTGCCATAAAATTGGTGTTCCTCATGGGGCACAGAGTTCTGTTAGTGATCCAGAACTGGGGCCATTTGACCAAGAATTTCCCATGGTACAGTCCCCAGAAAACACATTTTGACATTTTTTTGTTAGCAGATAGAGATCAAACCACAGCTTGGATCATCACATCAGGGTTACCCCAATAAAGTACATGACACCCCCCCAGCCTTTTGGGTGAAATCAAATCAAATTATTTGAAATAGGGTTTGCTTCTCCTGTTAGTCATGCACCAAGCAGTTCTAAGGTTCATGTACTTCACACTCCTAGTGGCTTACACTGCAGATGTGCAGAGAGATAGGCTAACTACTGTATTTGGAAAATCACCTCTGTGTATCAGTCCCTGTGTGGCTCAGATATATTATGGTCATTGAATCTGAGCACTGCCCAAAGCACTGACAGTATATCTAAAAATGTGTGGCTGGCCCAAGCCAGCTGATTCAGGCTTGCAGGTCTTAGACTATGGGGCTGTTTACTTGTTGTATAGGTACTTGGGCTAGACTGGACTGGACTGAAGCTCAGGCTCTGGGACCCTGTGAGATAAAGTCCAGTGCAGTTAAATAACCTCTTAGTCCAAACCCTGCAAGCCTGAACATTTGGTACTGGCCAACCAAATTTTTTAAATTGGACTATAGATATATTCTGAGAGTTCAAATCCAGCTCAGAACAGAAATCTGAAGGGGAAAAAGTGGGCACATTGTTTTAATCTGCCTCTGATAAAGGTTTTCTTTTATTTTGAAGTAATGTAATCTCACAGGGTGCCAGAAGATGCTAAAACTATTTCTGGAAAAGAAAATAAAGTGAATGCTTGGTCTGAGAGGAAGGTGATTGGGGTGAAGATGTAAAGTGGGAATAGGAGAAGGGGTTGAAGGATCAGGTGATGCAGACTGGGGGACAGGGATGGGACCTGGGAAAAAAGGACATGGGGCACCTCTTCACCCCACATTCTCTCCTGTATTTATGTCACAATCTGGGAATGCCACCAACTGCAGAGCTATGACCTCCTTTTCCTTCTCCCCATTTTGTGAGCCATTTCTGAAAGAAAATTGCTTGTTCCAGGAAAGGTAAAGGTGTTTCTGAGCTGCTCTTCTTAGTCTCCTGTCCCCTTCCCCTGTGAGCTGGGATTTGGTGTTCCATGTCTCCCAGGGGTATATGAACCCCTTTGCATAGGTGGTCTTACCAGGAGGGCAGGCTGGGCATTTGACATTTGACCCTGTGGGTGGGGGTGGAGGTTCCCCACACCATGGCTGTTTTACATCTCCCAACAGGCTTGGGGAGCTGGCAGGGGCCCTGGCAAAGCCAGTAGGGGGGCAGGGGCTGGTAGCAGGTCAAGGAGGCCAGCAGGGGCCCTGGCAGAGGTGGGGAGGCTGGCATGGGCCCCAACAAAGCCAGTGAGGTGGCTGGGAAGAGCCCTAGCAAGGTTAGCAGGGGGGTGAAAAAATCAAGAATGGGGCCCAATCCCTAAGATTGTCCTTGCCCCTTTGTATGCGGTTTGTCCTCCTTTCCATGCCACCTACTTGTAAGACAAATTATGGATGATGCTAGTTGCTCTGTAGATGCTTGAATCCCACTCATGGGTGTAGGCATGGGTGGACCCAAGTGGGCCAGGGTGGACCCAGGTGGGCCAGGGCCCACCCATTTGGAGATGAGGCTCATCTACTGCAGTGACTGGCAGCAGTGCAAATTTTGCCACGTCAGCTGTTGGCCAGCTATGAGACACACTCCTCCTTCCTCGAAATAAAGCCTTCCCCCCCTCTATTACTGAAAGCCCTGTTGAAGGTTTGAAAAAAAAAAAAAAGACTGGACATCATTCTAATTGCTCCCACTTGGCCCAACAGACACGGTACGTTGGCCCAACAGACATAGTAATTGTTGGAGCTGTCAAAGAACAAAGGACACATCATCCATCCCAATCTGTGGATCTCAAGGCTCAAGACATAGCTTCTTCATAGTTCTAACAGACAGAGGAATCTGGATCTAGGAAGTACTGTTACACAGTAGAAAGAACGCTATTCATTGTTTCTACCACCAGAAATGAAAGAGATTCCAGATCTTGTGCCAATCCAAGAGCATCAAACCAAATGCACCCACCTTGCTGGTGGTTCTAGATTATCTGTTAACCCTGAAGAAGTCAGGCCTCTCTATTAGCTCATTGAAGGTTCATCTAGCAGCAATTTCAACCTTTCACCAGCAGGTAGAAGACTACTCAACTTTTTCCCACCCAACTACAAAGGGGTTTCTCACAGGCATAGCACACCTCTTCTCTCAAGTCAGGCTTCCCACTCCACAGTGGGACCTTAATCTAGTATGAAAAGGACTGACTAGAACACCTTTCAGCTCTCTGGCCCCTTGTTCACTAACTCATCTTTCCATGAAGATCATAATCCTCATCACTATCACTTTGATGAGAAGGATAGGGTAGCTTTGATGGTGCATCCTCATTTAACTGTCTTCTTCCTCAACCAAGTCACACTCAGATAACACCTGAAGTTCACCCCAAAGTAATTTCTGCACTTCGTATACATCAACTCATCACCTGCAACATTTTATCCTAAACTTCACAGGGACAGCAAAGAAGCCAGCCTCCATGCACTTGATGTAAGATGAGCTTTGGCCTTATAAATAGACAGAATAAATTCCTTTAAAAAAATAATTCTGAGAGACTCTTCCTCTATGTTGCAGACAGAACAAAAGGTTCCGAGGCACTCCAAGTGGGCCTCTAGCTGTATTAAACTCTGCTACCAATTGTATAATGTAACAGTGCTGTCTTCAATAAACACTCAGTCTACAAGACCTGTCTCTACATAGATCTCCTTCTTCAAGGGTCTCCCTGTATCAGAAATCTGCAGAGTGGCTACCTGGACATCCGTGCATACCTTTGCAGAACACCATGTCATTCTGGAGTTCAGCAACCAGTGCCCAATTTGATGCCACACTACTATCATCCAGATCAGACTCAACTCTGAAGTCCTAGCTGCCAGTGTGGTGACTGCTCAGGAGTCATCTCCAACGGAGAACCCACTGAGACACTACTCAAAGAAAAAGAAATTACTTGCCCTTTGCAGTAAGTATGATTCTTCAAGATATGCATCCCTCTGGGTGCTCTGTGACCCATCCTCCTCTCTTCTACTTCAAAGTTCCATTTATTGACTCTGTAGAGAAGGAACTGAGGAGGAAATGCCAGCACATGCTGTCTAGCCTCAGGGCAAGCAGGAGCCACATGTGCACGGGTGGGATGGACTGCTACTGAAATTCTATGATCAGCAATGTGGAGGCACATGTACATATAGAGTGGAGCAAACATCTCAAAGAACTATTGTTATTGCACAAGGTGAGTAATGTCCGCCTAATATGCAGAGGTACAGATATTAAATAGTAGAAGATGTGTAAGTGTAATACTTACCTGCAGAAATGAGAGATTTCAACACTGGTGTGACATGCAACAGCTTTTATCTGCTCATGCTTCACTTCCTGCTGTCCTTAACTATATTGTGAAATTAAATATATATATATAAAAAAAATTCCCCTCTCACCCCTATGGGTGGTATGTGTCATCCTCAACCTCGGGTCCTCTACCAGAGGCCTGGGAGTTTGAGGGTTCTGCGCAGTATCTTAGCTGTTCCGAGCACTGCACTCTTCTGGACAGAGAGCACTGATGTTGTTCCTGGAATCTGTTGGAGCCACTCTCCCAGCTTAGGAGTCACAGCCCCGAGTGCTCCAACCACCACTGGGACCACTTTGGCCTTCACTTTCCACATCCTCTCTAGTTCCTCTTTCAGGCCCTGGTACTTCTTCAGCTTCTCATACTCCTTCTTCTTGATGTTGCTGTCACTTGGCACTGCTACATCTATCACCACCGCTGTCTTCTGGTCCTTGTCTATTACCACGATGTCTGGTTGATTAGCCAGTACCTGCCTGTCTGTCTGGATCTGGAAGTCCCACAGAATCTTAGCCCTGTTATTCTCCACGACCTTCTGTGGAATCTCCCATCTGGTCTTGGGAGGGTCTAGCCCATACACTGTGCAGATGTTCCTGTACACAATGCCAGCTACTTGGTTATGCCGTTCAGTGTATGCTGTTCCTGCCTGCATCTTACATCCTGCCACTATGTGTTAGACTGTCTCTGAGGCCTCTCTGCACAGTCTGCACCTTGGGTCCTGTCTAGTGTGGTAGACCCCTGCTTCAATGGATCTGGTGCTCAGTGCCTGTTCTTGTGCTGCTATGATCAGTGCCTCAGTGCTGTCTTTTAGTCCAGCCTTTTCCAGCCACTGGTAGGATTTCCCAATGTCAGCTATCTGTCAGTGGTACATTCCATGCAGGGTCTTGTCTTGCCATGGCACTTCTTCTGCTTGATCTTCCTCCCATGTCTGCTGCTGCTGCCTCAGGCATTCTCTCAGCAGCTCATCTTTGGGTGCCATCTTACTGATGTACTCCTGGATGCTGTGGGTTTCATCCAGGACAGTGGCTTTGACACTCACCAAACCCCGCCCGCCTTCCTTCCAGGTGGCGTACAGTCTCTGGGTGTTGGACTTGGGGTGGAAACCTCCGTACATTGTGAGGAGCTTCCAGGTCTTCACATTGGCAGCCTCCATGTCCTCCTTTGGCCAGCTCACTATACCGGCAGGGTATCTGATGACTGGCAGGGCGTACCTGTTGATGGCGTGGATCTTGTTCTTCCCATTGAGCTGGCTCTTCAGGACCTGGCTTATCCTCTGGTGGTACTTGGATGTTGCTGTCTTCCTTGCCTCCTCATCGTGGTTCCCATGTGACTGTGGGATGCCAAGGTACTTGTAGCTGGTCTGTATGTCTGCTATGTGGCCTGCTGGTAGTTCCACCCCATCAGTCTTGACTACCTTTCCTCTCTTTACTACCATCCGGCCACACTTCTCAAGTCCGAATGACATCCCAATATCCTCACTGTAGATCCGTGTCAGGTGGATTAGCGAGTCGATGTCTTGTTCATTCTTAGCATACAGCTTGATGTCATCCATGTAGAGGAGGTGGCTGATGGTAGTTCCACTCTTGAACTTGTATCCATATCCAGTCCTTGTGATTATCTGGCTAAGGGGGTTCAAACCAGTGCAGAACAGCAGCGGGGACAGTGCATCACCTTGGTATATGCCGCACTTGATGGCCACTTGTGCAAGCTGTATGTATATATATAAATAAAAATTTTAGGTACAGATGTAATGAGACTTTGTGCTTGAAAAACAGCATGAATTGAGTGCCTGCCCTTAAAACTACCATTTCTTGCAGAAGTGATGGCCACCAAGAAGGCTGTTTTCATGGTTAAGTGAGGGTGGGAACTAGAAGCCTGCAGTCTGAAAGAGGGTTTCATCAGTCATCTGAGTATACTACATTTAATCCTACAGAGAAGTGGATACTATAATGTGAAGAATAAACTTCCTCAACCCTTTAACGAAGCTTGTTGTGATGGGATAAAATAATGCTGAGAATCTCTCTCTACCAGATAATGAAATTGAGATAGATAGATAGATCAGAATTCATTTGGTGGCTGAAAAAGCCTTTCATTAAAGCTTAGTTAAAGGGTTGAGGAAGTTTATTCACATTATAGTATCCACTCCTGTATAGGATTAAATGTAGTATATTCAGATGACTGATGAAACCCTCTTTCAAACTGCAGGCTTCTTGCTCCCACACTCACTTATCTATGAAAACAGCCTTTTTGGTGGCTATCACTTCTGCAAGAACTGGCAGAGGCGGCCTTAGGCAATTGGGGGCCCTAGGCGAAGGCCCATTGTGGGGTCCCCTAAAGAGCCCAGTACCAGCCCCCACGCTGCTACCTTCCCTGTGGCCCCAGTCCCCTCTGCACGCCTAACTGCCCCATACCACCCCCCAGAACTCCTTGTTTGTTTTGCTGAACCAAACTACAGAGCCAGCACAACCCTGTAAGCCAGGTAAAGGTTGCAGGGGGCGCCAACATTTGAGGGACACCAAATGGGGACAACGCCGTTGCACTCTCCTGTGATGTCACTCATCTGCGCCAGTGTCTGCTGCGCTGCAGGGGCACACCATAAATGGTAGCACCGTTCCTGCCAAACTAACATGACTATCCCTCTGGAACTCCTAAATTACTCCTGAGAATGATATTTTTAAAGATCTTCCCATCATGAAGCTTGTAAGATGATCATCTTTCACTTAACATAAATGAGCTAATGCTGAACTACAAAGTTAAAGTGAACATTTTAAATTTTTTTGAAAAGTATGAGCATTAATTAATAAATGAAAAGCGATAACATTAATCATGAGTCAAAAATAACTAGAATACCACATTTAAAATTTTGGCAGTCAAATCTTACAAATTTTCTATATAGGCTTGGGTTTATGTGCACTAGATATTTAATAAAAATAATTATAATAAAAATAAGTGAAAAGAAGGTTTCTAGTGTAGTAGCTATAAATGAAAAATACCAAATTTCAATGAAATTCTGTGAAGTACTCAAGTTTATAAGACTCTGGCCCCCTCAAAAATATTAAATAGTAAGTACAGAAGAAGCTAAAAAATTACTTACCAAAAGAAAGATGTATAGCACAGACATCACACACAGCTGTAATGATTGTCTAAGGGAAGCACTGTATTTAGATGTAGCAGGTTATATGGCCCTACCTGGTAACCTGAGCTAAAAAAAGTCAAAGGAAAAATTGTCACAAAGTCAAAGGAAAAGGCAAAAAGAACAGGTAAAAAAGAAAAGGAAAAATGGTTGGTTACTTACCAGTAACCGTCCTTCTGCGAGATGGGCTGCTCATATACATTCAGTTACAGGTGTCTACGTGCTGCAGCGCATGGTAGCTTGGAAAGTCTTTAGCGTTAGCCTGTCAGGTCAGGGCACATGGCCAATGCCCCCTCCACGCTGGGACTGCGACTATATAGGTGACCTTGACCCTGACCCTCCCAGTCACATATACCTTTGCCAACTCTGTAGTGGGGACGGTGGGAGGGGCCTGAATGTATGTGAGCAGCCCATCTCAAAGAAGAACAGTTACTGGTAAGTAACCAACCATTCTCCTTTGAGCGCTCCTCACATCATTCAGTTACAGGTGACTGCTAGCCGTATGCAGGGATGGTGGGAAGAGTTACAGTCTACACTGAGTACAGCTCTGCCCAAAGCGTCATCGTCTCTAGCCTATTGGGCAATGGCATGGTGCATCGTGAAGGTATGTATCGACGACCATGTAGCGGCCTTGCAGACCTCTTGGATCAGGACCTTAGTGAGGAACGCCATAGAAGACGCCTGAGCCCTTGTAGAGTGGGCTCTCACAGCTTCTGGAAGAGGTGTGTTTGACCTTCCGTAGCAGTCTTTGATGCAGTTTACAATCCATTCAGAGATGCACTGAGAGGACACTGGGGAACCTCTCATGCATTCGGTGACCGCCACGAACAGTTGGAAGGTCTTACGGAAGGGTCAAGTACGCTCGATATAAGTTAAGACCACTCACTTCACATCTAAGGTGTGCCACCGTCTCTGGTTTTCTGTGACCTGGGGGTCAGGATAGAAAACCGGCAGACAAATTTCTTGCTTCATGTGGAAGGGGGTGGCCACCTTGAGTAGAAAGGAAGGGTGGTGACGGAGTACCACCTTGTCCAGGAAGAACATCATGTATGGGGGTTCAGAGGAAAAAGCTCGCAACTCTGAAACCCTTCTAGCTGAGGTGATTGCTACTAAGAAAGCCACCTTCCATGACAAAACTAGCAGGGTGGCTGAATCCAAGGGTTCGTACAGCGGCTCTGTTAACGCCAGGAGTACAACATTTAGATCCCACTGAGGAGTGGGCTTACGAGGGTGGGGAAAAAGCTTTTCTACCCCTTTCAAGAACCTGTGAGATATGGGGTGTGAAAAGACCGGGGCCCCGTCTACTCTTTCATGAAGGGCCGAAATTGCCGCTAAGTGGAGTCTCTGTGAGGACAGTAACAGGCCTTTTTCTCTACAGTCGAGAAGATAGTCCAGAATTATATGGATTGGTTCTTCCTCGAGCAGTGTCCCTGTCTGCTCCACTCTAGGTGCGTGATCGGAGAATTCTTAGCAGCCTTGACGGGGGCAACCTGATTCGCAGGGCTCACTGATTTGCACTGTTAGTGACGTTCACAGGTGCCCCCCCTTCCCTCAGTTCCCTTCTTACCGCTTCGGTGTTTAGATGGAGACATTCTCAGCTCCAGCTTTACCCCAACGGCCATTTTAACAGCCATTTCCTCTTTGGTCAATTTCAACAACTGAAAAAGAAGAAAAAGAGAATTTAATAAAAAAAAAAGAGAGAGAGAGAGAAAAGAGCAGACATGCCAATACCACCAGGGTTTAAACAGTACACCTCCTACCGCGACGCTATGCCAGCATCTGATGGCCATTCCCAGTGCATAAGATGCCTGGGTGAGGGTCACTTAACACACAAGTGCCCTCGTTCTAAAAGACTTACTACGCGGGCCCACAAAGATAGACAAATGAAACTTAAGCTATTTTTGATGGAGGGCTCCCTGAAGCCTGCATCAGATCCCGTCCGGCAACCACGATCTCCTCAGCCGCACAAGTGGTGCTCTGCTGTTTCCTCCCCCACACTGTCAAAAAAGGCTAGGGGTGAGCACATCAGAGAGGGTACCTTGGAGACTGTGGCTCCCTCTGGCAGCTCTGGGGGAAGGAAACACTGCCCAACAAGCACTAGGAATGAGCGTGGGCATGAAAAGCCAGCCACAGGGAATAAGCTAACGCTGACCCCAGCTGCGGCTATACACACGGCGCAGTTCATGGCAACCGCGGCACCACAGACCCCACTAGTGGTGCCGTTCTCACAGCCAGGGCCATGCATCAACCCCGCGGCACCATCCTCAGCGGCAGGCACCGTTCAAGTCACAGCGCCGAGCGGCACGATGCTCAGCATGGCACCACAGCCGGCTCCTGCAGCAAGTGCAGCTCCGTTGCCACCAGAGCAGCACCATTCCTGGGCAAGGGAACAATCGCCCCTGCAGCAGGGGAAGGGAAAGCAGAAGAGACACCATCTAGATTTAGCAGAGGGAAGTCGGTCCTCTTCCTCCCCGATATCCCTGCTATTTAGTGTTCACTCTTCTGATGAAGACATCCCTTCTTTAACTTTTTCCAGTGGGGTATCTGCCTTGTCAAGATCAAGATCACTAAGTCCGGAGCCACCTGGTGACAAAGTTTATCCCAGCACTCAGACACAGGCAGCAACCATAGGTGCTACACCATTGCCACACTGGGACATGCCTTGGCCATAGGCATGTCCGTGGTTAGGCTGGGGAAGCTGGCCTCAGATGGGGGTCTCCCACAAGCTATACTGCCAACGGTACAGGCTGATGTGGGCAATCAATACTTACCTTGGATGATCCCAGCACAGCAACAGTTACCACCAGCGACACAACAATCACAGCACTTATTGGGGCAGGATAAGTTGTGTGAAGAGCCTGGTCATCACTCCAGGTCTGAAGAGGGAAAGCAGTTCCAGGAATTGTTCAAGAGGGTAGCAGACAACCTGGACATTTCCATACAGGACAAGGACACAACTCATGGAACCCGCAAATCAAATATGGCAAATGCCAGCCACAGCCACACCAACTAATAAAAAGACTGACAAAAAGTACTTCATAATGCCAAAGGGCAATGAATTCTTGTTTACACATCCTCAGCCCAATTCGCTAGTCATAGAGGCGGCAAACCAAAGAGCAAAACAGGACCATTACAAGATGACCCCGGCCGATAAGGAGGATAAAAAGCTGGACCTCCTGTGGAAAAAGGTGTACACCTCAACAACTTTCTTCTTGAGGGTGGCAAACTATACTGCAGTGCTAGCCAACTACGACCATGACATATATACAAAACTGTCAGAACTACTTACCTGTTTACCTGAGGACAGAAAAGACCAATTTAAATCGTTAATAAGGGAAGGTCAACTTACCATGAGAACAGCACTGCAGGCCTCCCTGGATGCAGTGGATGCAGCGGCTCGGGCCATCGGTACAGCCGTCATCATGAGACAAGCATCCTGGCTTCACGCGGCTGCATTGCCAAAGCAAATGCAGGCAACGATAGAAGATCTTCCATTTGAGCGGGAGAAGCTGTTCGGAGAGAGAATGAATGAGGTGATGCATACCCTCAAAGATTCCAAGGCAACCCTTCACACCCTAGGAATATATCCAACAAATTCCAATACAAGAAGCCAGAGGTTTCAACCCTACAGAAACAGATACCCCCAGTTTAATGAGGGGCGGAGATTGGAAGGTGCTAGACCTTGACCTAGGCACCATCAGCGTCGAAAGCAAAGCAGTCAGCCTGCAACTAACCCTCAACTATTGGGCACCAGACAACAGTTTTGAGACTTTGGTCGAGGGTTTGCCTGACCACCTCACTCCAGGGGACACTCTAATCACCAAATCACCACAATTCTTCCTCAACAGACTCCTCCCTTTTTTCCACCGATGGGAGGCTATTACATCGGACAAGTGGGTTCTCAATACCATCTTGAAGGGATATACCACCCCCTTCCTATCCAGACCCACCCCCCCAAACCTCTACCCCATCCCTCTTCAGGGACCCCTCTCATGAACAACTGTTGGCTCAGGAGATAGACAATCTTCTCAACTTGGGGGCAATAAGAGAAGTTCAGCCTCAGTACAGGAACAAGGGGTTTTACTCCCACTATTTTCTGGCAGAGAAAAAGACAAGGGGGTGGAGGCCGATCCTAGACCTCAGGAGGCTAAACAAGCATGTAGAGACAAAGAGGTTCAAAATGGTGACGATTCTGGGTATACTCCCAGCACTGGAGAAGGGGGACTGGATGGCTTCCCTCGACCTGAAGGATACCTATTTCCATGTATTGCTTCACCCGGCTCACAGGAAATTTCTCAGATTCGTAGGCTTGGGCAAACACTACCAGTATAGCGCAATGCCCTTTGGTCTTTGCACCACACCGAGGGTGTTCTCAAAAATCATGGCGGTGGTTTGTGCCCATCTCTGAACACTAGGAGTGACAATATTTCCTTATCTGGACAATTTTTTGATAAAGGCAGGATCTTTTCCCGAAACCCAACAAGTGGTAAAGACCACCAAGAGAACCCTCCAGTCATTGGGACTGGCAATAAATTACAAAAAGTCTTCTCTTTGCCCCTTGCAGGAGATACGGTTCATGGGGCAAGAATACATACACCAACGGCACGTGCCTATCTCCCACGAGAGCGGTACAAGAACATCCTCAATCCAGTCCAAGTAGTCAGATCTTCCCCCCTATGCTTAGTAGCAGGTGAAACCACCTCTCCTTCTTTCCTTTTGGGTGGAGGCTCAAGGGCATGCAGTGTACATATACAATTGCTAACAGGCATTACTAATAAAAATGTTAGGAACAACATCTGATTTGAGGGTGTGCTATGATCACGAGTGGGTTCTACTCTTTCAGAGTACCTCCCAGACTCAAAGTTATTGTAAGATAAATATTTTTTCTTATTATAGCACTTTATATTTTCAAAGTATAGCTCCCACTGACTTCAGATGTGGCTATAACTGTTCAAAATATACATCAATCATGCTCCAGGTCTCCTACATGGAGTATCTATAAAATAAGCAACACTCAGAATAAATCTTTCACAGGTGGCCTATAATTATGTAGATGACTTGCCTATCATTATGTAAGAACTCTTTGGCAGAGTCAGGAATAAAATCCCATTCATCAGAGCATTCTTTAACTGCCTAAACTATGAAACCATCATTTCTGTTCCTGTAGTACACTGGTGCATTAACTGTGTGTCTTCCAACTTGTGCAACAAATGCAGCAAGGATCCTACAGCCTCTTTGATGAAGCATAATTGTATCATCATCAGGGTAGATCCATTCTGTACACAGAATGAGGCAGGGGTTCTGTAGAAAAAATTGCATATAATCATCTAATTAAAGACTTTCATAATACATAAGAACAAGGGGGATTGTATAAAGATTCTCAAGCATAATTCTAACATTTCTGGAATTTTCAGTGCTTTACTTTGTAACCTTACATTTCTTTTAAGACAGTCTGCAATTTCCTACATTTTTAAAAAAGACAAATGAAAAAATAGAAATTCTACCATGTTGAATAACATGGATCCCTATATGCATCATTCGTAAGTTTAGAACTTTTAGATCCTCTGCACAGACCTCTATCATTTGAGTTAATGGAGTGGTAGTGGTAGCAGATTGTTTTCCTCTTTGTGTATCAGCTTCTAGGGACAGACTGAATTCACAATTTTGTCAATGAATTTCCCAGTGCTATTTGCTAGATTTCAGAGAATGTTTAGATTCTGGTATCCTAAATGCTGTTCCAGCTTCTGGAATGAAATGTTTTCTAGCAATTACAGGGTATAAATTGCAGATAAAGGTATCAGCGCAACTCAGGAAGGAATACCCACACTAGATATAATGTAGATAGTGTGGCTGAAACAGCAGGCAAGACAGGGCTGCATTGACCCTGACATAGATTAGCGACATATGCATATACGTGGCATACATCAGGATGTAGGCATCACCTCCTGGCAGTACTAGGGATTAGCTCAGTCAGTCCAATGTCCCTTTTAGCAGGTACGTTCCATCAGTTTCTCTCTGTACCTCATGGCTTCCCTCACTACTCGGGATTTGCCAGTCTCTTCACTCCCTCCTCCCAGGCAGTAACTTTAGGCAGCTCATCTCAGCAGCCTCCAGATATTTTTCCATCTTCTCATGGAAGGATGACTCTTTCCTAGCCACTCCTGTTTATATAGGTTCTCTCTCCAATTAGATACTTCCAGTTTGCAGTCTAATTAACTAATTGGGTCCACAGGCCTAATTTATCTCTTACAGGGTCAGCGTGTGAAGCATTCCCCATCACAGGCCCCTTTCCAGGCTATTCTGACTTACAGTGGGGCTCAAACCAATTCCTACATAGGATCAAGAGGAAATAAAATGCTACATAGCCATCTTTTCTGCCCCCTCACCTCACTCACCCATTTTGGCTCTACAAGGGCATAACCCATAACCAAATTAATTTTAAGTGTTATTAGTGAAAGCACTAGACAAGAAACCTTCAATACTCAAATCCTGCTATGGTGGATGCCCTCGAAATATATATCTTTAGATAGATTTTCATTCACAGAAAAAGTAAAGCATAGTCAAAAAGGTGTTGCTTCTTTCACCTCACCTTGCCTGTGTGATTCTTCCTTAACCTGAAGTTCAAATTAAAAGAAAACATATGAGTAAGATAGGTTGCTTTGTCTATTACTGCCTGTTCCTTTAACACTTCAAATGTTTTGTGGTTTCAGATTGTATATGACGACACAAAAAGCCAACCCCCATTTTCTCCCTGCAGTTTGTAACATGATCACAATGATCAACTTCACTGTAACGTTCCAAGGTTTGCAAGACCAACTCTTGTCCACTGTAGTAATTCATGAAACACCAGAGTTAGAGCAACAGCATTGTAAGTTACTGGACAGTATCTCTGCTGATCAAATCACACTCGAAGAACTGGAACAAAAATCACTTAAACTGCTCCAGAAAACAGAAGGTAAGCAAAAATGTTACAGAAATCCAGGACATACTGTTTCAGAGAGGTAGCAATGTTAGTCTAGTTCAGCAAAACAAACAAGGTGCCCTGTGGCACTTCTAAAGACTGTTTAAAGGAAAGTATAGAACAAAGTTGCTTAATATGCTATACAGAAATGTGACAGTGAAAACAGGTCATTTTTAATGTGTATTGCAAACAATAAACCTTTGCTTCAAATTCTTATTTTAATTCTTGTGTGTGAAACTGTATTTTCATTAACATATACATAAAGTATGAAGGTAAATAGAAATTGTACAATAAGACAAGAATTAATTTCAAACACTCTTAAATAACGTATGTGAAATAAGTTCAGTACTTACGTCAATTGGTTTAGTATGAAACTTCGTGTTCCGAGGTTTTTTAAACTGAAAATTTAAATACAGATGGTACTTTATGAAGTAAGTGCCATAAAATACAGCCTGGCTTATTTTTAAAAAGTATATTCATTTCTCTGCTGCATTCTAACTGACAAATTTTTAATTTGAATGGAAGGGGTTTTTTTGTTTGTTTGTTTGTTTGTTTTTTACATTTTAGGACACATATTAGATGACCAGGACCTCATTGATAACTTACAAAAAACAAAAGTTACTTCAAAAGAGATTTTTGAACGTGTTGAAGTATCAGCAAAAACAGAGGCCACAATTGAAAAAACGCGTAAAAACTATCTCCCTGTTGCAACTCGAGGTGCTGTGCTCTACTTTGTAGTGGCAGATCTTATTAAGATCAACTGTATGTATCAGTTTTCTTTGGAGTGGTTCCATAAACTCTTCGTAGAATCTATGGATGCTGTGACTAAACTACAAAGGCAGATTTCTCTGTCAGATTCAGCTTCTTCTGCACGTGGAATAATACGAACCCATAGCAATCAAAGAAGAAGGCATTTCACCCAAGAACACTGGGAAGAAAGTGAGACTGAGACAGACAGCTTTAAAAGGCATCTTCAAGATATAATTGATATGTTAACAAGCAATGTTTATAAGGTGAGGTTGTGACTGTCTGTGCCTTGAGTAGCCAACTGAAATGCCAAGGTCAGGGTAGCCTTCAAAAGGAGAGCAGATTCTCCCAAAACTGATAGCTAACACTGCAGTTAGGTTCACCAAACCATGTTTCCTGATCGCCCACACTGGTCCTCAAGCAGCTATGACAAATACATAGCTCCCTTTATTTTACTTCATTTGCTTGCTCCCAATCAGCAACTGATCCAGGGGAGTGATAAGTTATTTGAACTCTATTCCCTTTACCAAAGTGTATTCCTGATCCCCAAAGGATCAGCCACATGGCCAAATCAATACAAGTTTGAATCTTACCCAAAATACCACATGGCCAGCCAATCCTTCAATAAATAAAACTAAAGATTTATTATAAAATGAAGGAAACAAATAAAAAAAAGAAAGGTTGGATGGTCAAAGCAATCAGACATACAAATGACTTTAAAGTCCATATACAGCAGATTTTCAGCAGCATTGTGGAATTTGCAGTCTTTCACAATTCCTCTGACATACATCCAGTACCTGGGTGAGTCTCAAACTTTTGTTTCACAGCTTCAGCTGCAGCTGAGTGGATTCAAAAGAAGGAAGCAGGAATGAAGACAAAATGGAGATGGGGAAACTACATTTTATATCTCTGGTCTGCCCTGTGGCTTGTTCCAAACAAGTTCACAACGAATGAGTAGGGAAAGGCACCAGCAGACACTCTAGCCAGAGGCAAGTCTCTAAAGCAGTGGTTCCCAACATTTTCTCTGCCGTGGCACACCTTTCTACCTTTAATTTATTTGAGGCACACCACCATATAGTTTCCAAATGAACTCATGAATATTCATGAGCCACTGAGCCAATCCAGAGCTCTTTGAGTAGTTTTTCTAAAAAATTTGTGGCATACCTGCTCAGACCTGACGGCACACCTGTGTGCCATGGCACACTGGTTGGGAAACACTGTTCTAAAGAACTCATAGGCTGTGTTCACACACAGGCATCATTTCGATACAAGTTGTGTTGAAATAATTTGTATTGAAATAATGCCTTATTTCAAAATAACAATTCAAATTAACAGTTTCTTAATTCAAATTAAGGAAAAAAGCTCAAAGCGAAATAGCAGTTTCAGGCAACAGTTATTCTGAAACAAGTCACTGTTGTTTCGAAACAACATGTTCGGATGGCATTGTTTTGAAACAATTGTTTCGAAACAACATTGTTTTGTTCCCACATGGGGTTTAAGTTGTTTCGAAACAATGCCGTTGTTTCAAAACAACCGTGTGTCGTGTGAACAGGGTATTTCTTATTTCGAAACAACCTCTGTTGTTTTGAAATAAGAGTGCTGTGTGAACACAGCCATAGGTGCCATCCTGCTTTCTCTCCCTGATCTCCTGGTAAAGGTAATGACCCTCCATGAGTCATAGAATCATAGAATCCTAGGGTTGGAAGGGACCTCATAGGTCATCTAGTCCAACCCCCTGCCAGAGGCAGGACCACTCCCACTAAACCATCCCACTCATGGTTTTGTCCAGCCGGGCCTTAAACACCTCCAAAGATGGAGACTCCACCACCTCCCTTGGCAGCTCATTCCAATGTTTCACCACTCTCCTAGTAAAAAAGTTTTTTCTAATATCCAGCCTCGACCTCCCTAACTGCAACTTGAGACCATTGCTCCTCGTCCTGTCCTCCTTTACTACCGAGAACAGTCGAGCTCCATCTTCCTTGGAGCACCCCTTCAAGTAGTTGAAGGTTGCTATCAAATCCCCCCTCAATCTTCTCTTCTGCAGATTAAATAAGCCTAATGCTTTCAGTCTTTCCTCATAGGGCTTGTGCTCCAGCCCTTTTATCATTTTGGTTGCCCTCCTCTGAACTCTCTCTGTCCCTTTTGTAGTGGGGAGCCCAAAACTGAACACAGTATTCTAGATGTGGCCTCACCAGTGCAGAATAGAGGGGAATGATCACATCCCTTGATCTGCTGGTTAATACTTCTTTTGATGCAGCCCAGTATGCCATTGGCCTTTTTGGCAGTAAGAGCACACTGCTGACTCATATCCAGCTTCCCATCCACCATGACCCCCAGGTCCTTTTCTATGCTGCTGCTACTCAGCTGAATGTTTCCCAGCCTGTAGCAGTGCATGGGGTTTTTCTGTCCCACGTGCCGGACTTTACACTTGTCCTTATTGAACTTCATAAGATTTTTATTGGCCCACTGTTCCAATTTATCTAGGTCTCCCTGAATCCTGTCCTTGCCCTCCTACGTGTCTACTGTTCCCCCTAGCTTGGTGTCATCTGCAGACTTACTGAGAGTGCAGTCTATTCCATCATCCAGATCATTGATGAAAATGTTGAACAGAACTGGCCCCAGGACCGACCCCTGGGGCACACCACTCGTGACTGGTTGCCAGCTAGACGTGGAACCATTGATTCCTACACGCTGAAACCGTTGATCTAGCCAGTTTTCTATCCACCTTACAGTCCACCTATCCAACCCATACTTCCTTAGTTTGCCAATGAGAATGCTGTGGGAAACTGTATCAAAAGCCTTGCTAACATCAAGGTATATCACATCAACGGTTCTTCCTGCATCTAGAAAACCAGTCATCTGATCATAGAAGGAAATGAGATTGGTCAGACACGATTTACCCTTGGTAAATCCATGCTGACTGTTCCTGATCACTTCATTTTCCTCTAAGTGTTTGAGGATGGATTCTTTGAGAATCTGCTCCATAATTTTGCCAGGGATTGAGGTGAGGCTGACTGGTCTGTAGTTCCCTGGATCCTCCTTTTTCCCTTTCTAGAAAATAGGCACTACATTTGCTTTTTTCCAATCCCCCGGCACCTCCCCCGTTCTCCATGAGTTTTGAAAGATAACAGCCAGAGGTGCTGCTATCTCATCGGCCAATTCCCTCAGCACCCTTGGATGCGGTTCATCCGGCCCCATGGACTTGTGCATATCCAGCTTCTTTAAGCAGTCCCTAACCTGACCTTCCGTCACCAAGGGCCTCTTTTCTTCTCTCCAATGTGTCATACCCATGGTAGTGGGCTGGGAGCTGTCCCTACCTGTGAAAACTGAAGCAAAAAAAGCATTGAGCACTTCAGCTTTTTCTTCATCCTCTGTCACGAGGATGCCTGCCCCATTCAGCAAGGGACCTACACCATCCCTGATCCTCTTGTTATTAACATACTTGTAGAACCCCTTCTTGTTATCCTTTACATCACTTGCTAGCCGCAGCTCCATTTGTCCTTTGGCCTTTCTGATTTTTATCCCTGCAGTCCCTAGCAATATCTTTATATGCCTCCTTGGTCATCTGACCAAGCTTCCACTTCCTGTAAGCTTCCTTTTTATGTTTAAGCTCAGAGCAGAGTTCTCTACTAAGCCATTCTGGCTGCCTCACATGTTTGTTCCTTCTTCTAACTGGAATAGCAACTTCCTGTGCCCTTAGCAGGGTTTCTTTAAAATATAGCCAACTCTCTTGGACTCCTTTTCCCTTCAGATTAGCTTCCCAAGGGATCCTGCCCATCAGTTCCCTGAGGGAGCCAAAATCTGCTCTTTTGAAGTCCAGGGTTTGTGTTTTGCTTCTTTCCTTCCTTCCTTCCATCAGCATCCCGAACTCAACCATATCATGGTCACTACTTCCTAGCTTGCCATTTACCTCTACATCCCTGATCAATTCTTCCCTGTTTGTGAGCAGCAGGTCAAGAGGTGCAAGGCCCCTAGTTGGTTCCTCAAGCATTTGTACTAGAAAGTTGTCCCCAACACTCTCTAAAAATCTCCTGGATTGCCCATGCACTGCTGTATTGGCCTCCCAGCAGATGTCAGGGTAATTGTAGTCCCCCATCAGCACCAGGGCCTGTGATCTACAAGCTTCCGCTAGTTGTCCATAGAACACCTCATCCACCTCCTGCTTCTGGTCTGGTGGTCTATAGCAGACACCCACCACAACATCCCCCTTGTTGCTTTCCCCTCTCAATGTAACCCACAGACTTTCTACTGGCACGCTTCCACTTCCATAATGGAGCTCTGAGCAGTCATAGAGCTCTTTTACATAGAGTGCTACTCCTCCCCCTCTTCTTCCCTGCCTGTCTTTCCTGAACAGTTTATACCCATCCATGGCAGAGCTCCAGTCATGCAGACTATCCCACCATGTCTCCATTATTCCTATGATATCATAGTTCCTTGTCTGCGCTAGTACTTCCAATTCTTCCTGTTTATTTCCCAGGCTCCTCGCATTAGTATATAGGCACCTAAGGTACCCGCTCAATTGCCCTACTTTGTCGGTTTGGTTTTCAATTCTATTACATGAACCTCCTTGCATTTTTTCTTGGAGTCCTCCTCCCCCACTCTCCTCATGTATTGGGGCTTCAGTGGAACATTTAAGACAATTATTTGATTCCCCCCTCATGCTCCAACTACCTTCTCCTTTATTTCTCGTACTAGAGTCCCAGCACCTCCCAAGTTGCATCCCTTCCCCCAGATCTCCCACATTGCCACTTACCTGTGGGCTTTGGTCCCCCTCCCCCCTCGAACCTAGTTTAAAGCCCTCCTCACTAGGTCAGCCAATCTGTGCCCAAATACACTCTTCTCCTTCCTGGACAGGTGAAGGCCATCTCTGCCTATCAATCCTCTGTCCTGAAACAGAACTCCATGGTCATAGAGTCATAGAGGCTGATACTAATCTGTCTCTACCAGTGCAACTGCAGCCACACTGCTATTTATACCCATGCTAGCAATGTGTGTACTGAAGCAGGAGAATCACACCTCTCTTTTAAAAGGGGTAGCCTTGTCACTCTAGTTCATACACATAGCCTTAAATATCTGCTTTGTGTTTAGTGTATTACACTATCATATCAGTATTGACACAGATCTTCCCCCCATACAGACAGTTTCTTCTTCCCTCTTCACCGAAAACCAGCTCTGCTTCTCTTTCCTGCTCTGCACTAAGATCATGCGAAAAAACTGTGATGAAAATCAAGCCCAAGACAAACTTGGATTCCTACCTGAAAACGAGTGGAACTGCTTCCTCTACTCTGGCATGTTGGCAAATATTATCAATACACAATCAGAGTCTGCAAATAATGGTAAATAAAGCACTATCCTTCAAAAAAATCAATAAATCTATATACCAAATTTTATACATATAAAACCGCATTGAAGTTATAGTGGCCTCATAGTGTAAGTAAAGGCAGAATCAGGTACCTTTGAAGAGATCTAAGTAAGATCATAAACATGTTTTTAATTGTATTTTCTTGACTCTGCTGACAATAATATTTCTACTCTGATATACTGAAATCACTGGAAGTTCTCCAGGTTTACATCATATAACTGAAAACAGAATTTGTCCTTTACAACAGTAAAACAGAAACATTTGAAAGAAAATTTCAACAGTAAGCCTGATTTTGGTTTTGCTTCTTGACCTGGGTGTGTCTGTGAATCTTGAGTTATCTGCTTATACCCAATTTCACTTTCTGGTTCTCATATACTGGGAATTATTCTATTGTTTTCCTGATTGCAAATATTTCAGGAAAGTAGTTAAATGTAAAAAAAGATACTTTCATTAATGAAAACCATGAAAACATCTAATTAACATGATTTTTGTAAAATGCAATGCTTTTGTTATTATGTTCAGTATAAAACCTAAAATTTGGGCCTGGGTGGGTTACATAACACAATACCTTTGCAACACCAATTCTTCATTGACTAATGTTTCTAGGGGTTCTCCACTTCAGGTGCATATGCCCCTTTTGCCTTTGAATAGAACTTTTTCAGTAATAGCGTCCATTTAGCTTGTGCGTGCCCTTGAGACATCCTCATGCCTTATACCAAGGATATATAGAGCTGTGTGGGCCAACTGCTCTCAGTTGCTTCTCAGTTGCCCTTCAGCTGGCAGCACAGTATCAAACATGCCCACTGTCAACACTTTTGGCATAGTTTAGCGTAGTAATTGTAATTGGGATAAACTACAAAATTACTTTACAAAAAGTAGATCATGCCAGACCAACACAATCTCCTTGAGAAGATAACTGATTTTTTAGGCAAAGGAAATGCAGTTGATCTAATCTAGCTGGACTTTGGTAAAGCATTTGCTACATTTGCACAGGAGTATCACTGGTGCTGGGCACAAGAGGCACGCGTCCCCAGTCCCAGTGCCAGTGCCCAGCTTCCAGCCCCCAGCCCGAACTTTCTAAATAATCTCATTCTCCCTAAATTCCAAAGGCGCAGCCATGTTAGTCTAGCAAAGCAAAAAGAGCAAGGAGTCTTGTGGCACTTAAAGACTAACAGATTTATTTATTGCATGAGCTTTCATGGGAGAAAATCCCACTTCATCAGACACTTTGAAGAGGGGGAACTTACTGAATGGGATGAAAATAAATGCAGGGGAATGTAAGACATGAGATCAGGTCGTACTGCACCAGCAAATCAGAGCGTTTGTAAGGATTCAAACTCTAGGAAACAGCACATGGAGGGTGAAGTCAAATTATGTGTTACAGTGTGAAAAGAATCCATTGTCACAATTAAGTCCCGCTTTCACAAAATCTAATTTGCATATTAATTCAATTTCAGCTGTTTCTCTTTGAAGTCTTGATGTCCCACTGATTTGCTTGAGGGCCATCATTAACAAACCATCAATGGAGTGATTAGGAAGATGGAAGTGCTCAGCAACTGTTTTGTGTGTGTGTGTGTGTGTGTGTGTGTGTTGTGATTTCTGATGCCAGTTTTGTGCCATTTATTCTTCTGTGTAAGGACTATCCTGTTTGTCCAATGTATAAGGTATGAGGGCACTTCTGGCACATGATGGTATAAATCACATTAGTGGATGAGTAGGTGAATGACCGTTCGATGGAGTAGCTGGCTTGATTAGGTCCTATGATGGTGTCTTTTGTGCAGATATGTGGACAAAGTTGGCAGCATGGTCTGCTCCAGGGATATGTGCCTGCTTTAATGTTTCTGTTGTCAGGTCTGTAGTTGCTGGTGAGTATCTGTTTAAGGTTGGGTAGCTGTCTGTATGTGAGGAGAGGTCTGTCTCCCAAGGCTAGAGAGACTGAGGGGTCATCTTTTAAAATAGGCTGTAGGTCCTCAATGATCTGTCGTAGAGGTCTGACTTGAGGGTTGTATGTGGTGACCAGTGGCATTCTGTAGTTTTCTTTTTCGGGCCTTTCCTGTAGTAGTTGACTGCGGGGTACCCGTCTGGCTCTGTCAATCTGTTTCTTTACTTCCCCAGGTGGGTACTATAGTCTTAAGAAAGCTTGATACAGATCCTGAAGATATCTGCCTCTGTCTGAGGGATCAAAGCAAATGTGGTTATATCTTACGGCTTGGCTGTAGACAATCGATTGTGTGGTGTGTTTAGGAAGGAAGCTCAAGAGCTGTAGATAACTATACCAATCAGTAGGTTTTCAGTAGAGAGCGGTGTTGATGTGTCCATCCCTAATTTGTACTGTAGTGTCCAGAAAGTGGATCTCCTGTGTGGAGTGTTCTGGTGCAGTTGTCATTATGGATAAACTGGATGACAACCAGGAGGCTTATAAACAACTCTCCAAAACAACACTCTACAAATCTCTTTTCTCTGACCTCACTGAAGGATACCATAAGGAATTACAACACCTCTCAAGAAGCTACCTAAGGCAGCGCAGGAACAAATGAAGACAGACACGCCACCAGAACCCCAGCCAGGAATATGCTATCAACTACCTAAAATCCATAAAAAGGAAACCCTGGACATCCCATCATCTCAGGCACTGGCACTCTTACAGCAGCTTCCTTCCTAAACATACCACATGATCCATTGTCTACAGCCGAGCCCTAAGATATAACCACATTTGCTTTGATCCCTCAGACAGAGGCAGATATCTTCAGGATCTGTACCAAGCTTTCTTAAAACTATAGTACCCACCTGGGGAAGTAAAGAAACAGATTGACAGAGCCAGACGGATACCCTGCAGTCAACTACTACAGGAAAGGCCCAAAAAAGAAAACTACAGAATGCCACTGGTCACCACATACAACCCTCAAGTCAGACCTCTACGACAGATCATTGAGGACCTACAGCCTATTTTAAAAGATGACCCCTCAGTCTCTCTAGCCTTGGGAGACAGACCTCTCCTCACATACAGACAGCTACTCAACCTTAAACAGATACTCACCAGCAACTACAGACCTGACAACAGAAACATTAAAGCAGGCACATATCCCTGGAGCAGACCATGCTGCCAACTTTGTCCACATATCTGCACAAAAGACACCATCATAGGACCTAATCAAGCCAGCTACCCCATCGAATGGTCATTCACCTACTCATCCACTAATGTGATTTATACCATCATGTGCCAGAAGTGCCCTCATACCTTATACATTGGACAAACAGGATAGTCCTTACACAGAAGAATAAATGGCACAAAACTGGCATCAGAAATCACAACACACACACACACACACACACACACAAAACAGTTGCTGAGCACTTCCATCTTCCTAATCACTCCATTGATGGTTTGTTAATGATGGCCCTCAAGCAAATCAGTGGGACATCAAGACTTCAAAGAGAAACAGCTGAAATTGAATTAATATGCAAATTAGATTTTGTGAAAGCGGGACTTAATTGTGACAATGGATTCTTTTCACACTGTAACACATAATTTGACTTCACCCTCCATGTGCTGTTTCCTAGAGTTTGAATCCTTACAAACGCTCTGATTTGCTGGTGCAGTACGACCTGATCTCATGTCTTACACTCCCCTGCATTTATTTTCATCCCATTCAGTAAGTTCCCCCTCTTCAAAGTGTCTGACAAAGTGCGGTTTTCTCTCATGAAAGCTCATGTGATAAATAAATCTGTTAGTCTTTAAGTGCTACAAGACTCCTTACTTATTTTTCCTCATTCTCCCTAATACCATCATTTTGTGATCAAATTCGTGTGAACAGATCATTGTTACTTTCATTACATCAGTAAACTTTACCTATAACGGATGAAAATCTAAGAATCAAAGGATTAATAATTCTAATTATAAAATTTGCTTAGATTTGTATAGGCTTAATAAAACATCTTGTCGCTGGATTACTGAATCTATGTGGAAGGAATGTCTGTATTTGAGCACTCACATGCAACCTTTCAGTCTCTTGTGTGAATCTCTCACAACAAATTCCCAGCAATGGAGCTCTTTCCGAAGCAGTGGTAACTTATATTATTTACTTAGCACACGTTACAGGCCAACATCATCACAGCAAGGTACAAGCTCATAATTTTACTTTAACTTTAAATAATCTTGTGTTATGGGTAACGTATCCTCGGATGTGCCTGGTAAAGCTATATACAGTGTTGTATCTATGTCAGTCCCAGGATATTAGAGAGACAAGGTGGATCAAGTAATATCACATCTTGGACCAATTACTGTTGTTGAGAGATACCATTTTTGAAGTTTACAAAGCATTCGCAACTCTGAAGAAGAGTTCTATGCAAATTCAAAAGCTTGTCCTTTTCATAAACAGCAATTGGTCCAGTAAAAGATGTTACCTCTCCTACCTAGTAAAGTTGTAAATCAGTCAAGAGGTTGGTGATGAGAGTAAAGAAGAGTAAAGTTTATGACTCTGATTCAGCAAGATACTTAGAGCTTGTGTACACACAAACTGTACTACTTTGATGAGAGCAGTATAATTAGCAGTACAACTTTTGCCAGGATTATTAGCCTAGTGGATGGGGAGAAGCTGTAGACATGATATATTTGATTTTAATAAGGCTTTTAACAGTATTCCATAGGACAGTCTCAGGAGTAAACTAACGAAGTTTGGTCTAGATGACATTATTGTAAGGTGAGTCAAAACTGGTTGAAAGAGTAGTTATCGATGATTCACTATAAAATTAGACTGACATATATTGTGAAGTCCTGCATGGATCTATCCTCAATCTGGTACTATTCAATATTTTCATTAATGTTGGTTTATAAAGTAGAGAGTAGGCTTATAAAATACATGAATGATACCAGTCTGAGGGAGTTGCAGGCACTTGGAGGACAGGATCAAATACAAAATTACCTTGACAAATTGAAAAATTGGTCTGAAATAAATAAGGTGACATTCAAGAAAGACAGGTGAAAGTACTAAACTTAGGGAAAAAAGTCAAGTACACAGATATAAAATGGAAAATAACTGGCAAGAGAATAGTACTGCTGAAAAGAGCGTGAGGATTATAGTGTTGAATATGAGCCAAAAATGTGATCCAGATGCAAATAATGTCATTCTGGGATGTGCTAATAGGAATGTCCTATGTAAGACATGGGAGGCAATTGTCCTGGTCGTCTTGGCACTGGTGAAGCCTAAGTTGGAATTCTTTTTCCAGTTCTGGGCCTCTAGGAAAGGTGACTAAATTGAAGAGTCCTGAGGAAAGCAACATAATGATAAAAGTTTAGAAAGACTGACCTATGAGGGAAGATCTTTAAAAATAGGCATGTGTACTTTTTAGAATGATGAGCGAGTGGGGCATATAAAAACAGTCTTCACATACGTTAAAGGCTGTTATAAAAAGGACTTTGATCATTGGTCCTCCACATCCACTGACAGTAGGACCAAAAATAATTGACTTAATGTGCAGCACGGAAGATTTAAGTTAGATATTAGAAAAATCTTTCTAACCATCAGGATAGTTAAGCACTAGGCTTTTGTGGGAGATTCCAGAATCCCCATCATTCAAGGTTTTAAATAACTGGTTAGACAAACACCTACTAGGGATGGTCCAGGTAGACTTGATCTTGCCTCAACACTGGGAGCTAAACTAGATGACCTCTCAAAGTTCATGATTCTGTGATAACCACCCCCCACTCAACTCAGTAGGACACAATTATACCGGTATGTAAGTGCTCTATCCTGAAAACTATTCCTTTATGGGAAGAGAATAAGTTATACTTGTATATGGTCTTTTTTATAACTGTATAATTTTTCTGTTACCAGAAACACTATCTTGGTAAAACTTTCATACAACTCTATAAATCAGCCCGAACTCCCTTTTGTGATTTTGTTGACATCAGCAAACCTAAAGCTTTGTTGTGTAAAGTTGGCTGAACGTGTACTTTAATGAACTGGTTACTGTGCATGTGTATCACTGCCCTCCACTGAACAGAATCAGAACCGCTCTAGTGTCATAGGCCCTGTATTGCTGTTACCTATTGAGATTCTCCTTTAGCTGAAATGCCAGGGGGTTGTGTTTTGGAGCAGGATGTCTGCATTCTGCCACCACAAAGTTCAAGTACTCAGCAAATGCAGCATATTTACAATCATAAAGTCCTGGGGGTAGTGGGCAGGGAATTGCACAATATTATTCAGATGGTGCCATTCTGGAAACTGATTCAGATGATAAAATAGTGTTTAGCTTTTATACGGTAATTCCTCTTCAGGCTCTTTTTGGTGAGGTATTCAATGGGGAAAAAAGGCTGCTAGTGCTAATCTTATTTTATTTTAAATTTATATATATATATATATATATATATATCTGTAACTCTGGATTTGTGATTCTATAACAGATACAGATCTGCAATCAGATACACCGAAAGAAAGAGTTGGGCTTGATAGTGCCATGGTATACTTTCACTGGGAGAATCTTTCTTCATTTCAAAAAATTATATTGGTAAGAAAAAAAATAATGTGGGGATATTATTTTACCAGATATTTTAGTCACTCTTGACAGCTTAGTTAAATATAGGTTTGTAGACCCTTAATTTTAAAATATTTGTCAATGATGCAATGTTAAAGACACACAAAATAAGTTCTACAAAACTGCTGTAAGAAAATAAAGGGGAACAGGTTTCACAGAAAGCTATTTATAATGCAATTTAATCATGTTTTTTCTGGATGATTACATTACTGTTCATTTTGTGAAATCAGCAGACTGACCAAGGAGGAAGACCATTCTCCTCCAGATCTTCTGTCAGTGGTAGCATCTGATAAATTTATTTCTGGCCAACAACAGCTGCAAGAGATTTGCCACTGGGCAAGCCACAGCCCTGTTTCAGTCACAAATGCCTTCTTTCTCCCCTGGTCTACTCATCTCCTATTTTTATTCTTTCCAGTTCTTCTTGTTCCAAAAGTATTCTGGAAACTGAAAAGGGACCAGGCAACATTAACCTAGTGGCACTGGCTTGGTCAAGCAGTATTGTTTAAACAATTACTTGAGTTCTCCATCCAATCACAGATAAACTTGCCCTGAATCAAAGAGATCTTGTCTCCGAACCAGGGCAAGTTTCAGCTTCCCACCCCCTGAACTCTCCACCTCACTGCATGGATGACATCTGATTGAATAGTCACAAGAGATCATGTCCAAGTCATCTTACTGAAAACCAGAAAAAAGCCTACTAGAGCTACATACACAGCAAAGAAGCAGTAGTTTTCAATCTGGGGTCAATCTCATGAGTTACTGTTCCATCACACAGAGGTTAGATATATACCAGACAGCCTACTGTACCTTAAATCATCTGGGCTTTCAAATAGTTCTGACTACTTCACTTCCATATCTGCATTGCACTCACCAACAGATGGGTTTTCAATTTTTTTTCCTCACTCTTTGATTTCTGGATTTCTCATTGGTTTAGTCCAATGGTTCTCAACCTTTTGCAAGTTGCAACACACTTAGTGGTGTGTCATGACCCTATGGGACACACCAGTCTTCTCCTGCTAGGCCAAATCCAGTCATCTCAAAAGGTTCTTTGCAACATACTTACCATGGTGTGTTGACACAGTAATGTGTCCTGGCGCAGTGGTTGAGAACTGCTGGTGTGCTCAATGTATGCCTTCCCATGTCAGATCCAATGCTGTGAAAGGGATCTTAACTTAGGCCTATCCAATCTAATGGATTTCCCTTCTGAAACTTTGGCAACTTCACTATCTGTGTCTATAAAGACTGTATTTTTGTTGGCAGTCACCTTCACAAGGAGAGTTTCAGAACTTCAAGCTGTCCTAGCTGATCCTCCTTTCAAGGTCTTCCATAAAGATGCCAAGAAAAAAAAATTAGTGTCCGCACTGCAGTGTATAACTACATACAGTAGAAAAAGGGTCCTCAGGGAAAAGCTTCCCCATGCCAGAATCTTCCCCTGCTGCTAGAGCCTTTCACTGTGGTAGTGACATTACCCTGCTAAAAATAGCACTGTAGACATGGAACTCAGTGCTTGGGAGAGCATATGGAATATATACTTAGATTCTCATGTCTTTATTCTACCTACCTAAACAGTGCCTCACTGTCTACACTGCTATTTACACCTGTACTATGCAGTGTCTGTACTGTACATGTCACTGTAAGTGTAGACATAGCCTTAGGCTACATCATAAGTTGATGCCAAAGGTAGCGTCAGCTTTCACCTGACATAAACTATCCATTTTCTGGGGTTTTCCCAAAATGCCACACTTTCAGGCTATGTTCACACACAGGGGGTTATTTTGATACAAGTTGTTTCGATACAAGTTGTATCGAAATAATGCCTTATTTTGAAATAAGTTAATTCGAATTAACAGTTTGTTAATTTGAATTAAGGAAAAAAGCTCAAAGCGAAATAGCATGTTCAAACAACAGTTATTTTGAAACAAGTCACTGTTGTTTCAAAACAACATGTTCAGACGGTATTGTTTCAAAACAATCATTTCGAAACAACGTTGTTTTGTCCCCACATGGGGTTTGTGTTGTTTCAAAACAATGGTGCATCGTGTGAACATGGCCTTTCTTATTTCGAAACAACCTCTGTTGTTTCTAAATAAGACTGCTGTGTGAACACACCCTCAGAGTTAAAAAAAGTCTATACATCAGGTGTTTGCAGAGCACTGGCATTCTATGTGGATCACACCAGCTCCTTTAGAACCTGTTTCAGACTTTCTGTAACTTATGTCAATAGAATCTGCACTGCTGTAGACTAGGGACTGACTGGATATTCAGCAGTTCTGCAGAAAGGGTCCTGGGGGTTACAGTGGGCAAGAAGCTGGACATGAGTCAACAACGTGCCCTCATTGCCAAGAAGGCTAATGGAATATTGGGCTGCATTAATAAGAGCATTGTCAGCAGATCAAGGGGAGTGATTATTCCCTTCTATTTGGCATCAGTGAGGCCACATGGGGAGCAATGTGTCTTGTTCTGTCCTCCCACACACATACTTCAAGAAGCTGTGGACAGATTGGGGATTCCAACAACGGAGCCACAAAAATTATTAGGGGGCTGGAGCACATGCCTGATGAGAAGAAGTTGAGGAAACTGGGCTTGTTTAGTCTGCAGAAGAGAAGAGTGAAGAGGGATTTAATACCTGTAAGGAGTGTGGGAGCAGTTCCAGGGATGATGGAGCTAGGCTATTGTCAGTGATGGCTGAACAAGGAGCAATAGTCTCACTTAGCAGTGTGGGAGGTCTCGGATGGATATTATAGACTTTTAAGGTCAGAAGGGACCAATATGATTATCTAGTCTGACTTCCTGTACAATTCAGGCCATAAAACCAAACCCACCACCTCCTGCAATAAATCTCTAATCTATGGCTAAGGTATTAAAGTTCTTAAATCATGATTTAAAGATTTCAAGGTACAAAGAATCCATCAGCAATCAAGCCGTGCCCCATGCTACAGAGGAAGGAAAAAAAAAAACCAGAGCCTCACCAGTCTGCCAGGCGGAAAATTCCTTCCCAACCCCAAATATGGCAATCAATTAAACTCTGAGCATGTGGGCAAGATTCATCAGTCAGACACCCAAGAAAGAATTCTCTGTGATGACTCAACACCCATCTTATCAATCATCCCATCAGCAAAGGAGCCAAAGACCAGTCAACTGCTAAACTAACATTATACCATCCACTCCATGAATTTATCAAGCTCAGTTTTGAAACAAGGTAGATTTTTTTGCTTCTGTTGCTCCTTTTGGAAAGCTAGTCCAGAACTTCACTCGTCTCATGAATAGAAACCTATGGCTAACTTCAAGTCTAAACTTCCTGATGGCCCTTTTATATATATATGTAGTGCTTGTGTCCACATAGGCAGTGTACTTAAATAATTCTTACTGACTTAGTGGGATTCTCTATCAAACCCATGCCAACTTGTTCCTTCTATCACTTGTCAGTGAAGACAGCTTTTCTGGTGGCCGTTATATCAGCTAGAAGGTTCATCAAAATACAAGCTTAATGTCCCCATAAGTACAGCAAAAAAACAAGAAGTCATGGGGCACTTAAAGACTAACAAATTTATTTTTCGCATGAGCTTTCGTGGGAGAAAATCCCACTTTGTCAGATGCTTTGAAGACGGGTGAACTTACAGAATGGAATGAAAATAAATGCAAGGGGTGTAAAACATAGGATCGGGTCATACAGTAACAGCAAATCAGAGCAGTTGTTAGGTTCAAACCATGGGAAGCCTGAAGTCAAATTACCTTTTGTAATGGGAAAAGAACCCATAGTCTTGATTCAATCCTGCTTTCACAGAATTTAATTTGCATATTAATTCGAGTTCAGCTGTTTCTCTTTGAAGTCTTGATGTCCCAGTCACATCTCTGACGATGGTCATTAACCATTTATCAAGTGATTAGAAAGATGGAAGTGCTCAGCAACTGGGTTTTTTTTTTGTTTGTTTTCTGATTTCTGATATCAGCTCTGTGTTAGTGTATTCTTTTGCGCGGGCATCGTCCTGTTTGTCCAATGTATAAGATGTTGGGGCATTTCTGTTTAAGATCATTAAGGACCTACAGTCTATTCTAAAAGATGATCCCTCACTCTCTCAAGTCTTGGGAGACAGACCTCTCCTAGCCTACAGACAGCCGCCCTATCTTAAACAGATACTCACCAGCAACTACAGATCTAAAAACAGAAACATTAAAGCAGGCACACATCCCTGCAACAAACCACGCTGCCAAGTCTGCCCACATATCTGCGCAATAGATACCATCATAGGTCCTAATCAAGCCTGCTACTCCATCAAAGGCTCATTTACCTGCTCATCTACTAACGTGATCTATGCCATCATGTGCCAGAAATGCCCCAACATCTTATACATTGGACAAACAGGACGATTGCTGCGTAAAAGGATGAATGAACACAGAGCTGATATCAGAAATCACAGAACAAAGAAACCAGTTGCTGAGGACTTCCATCTTTCTAATCACTCGATGAATGATTTGTTAACGACCGTCATCAGGGATGTGGCTGGGACATCAAGACTTCAAAGAGAAACAGCTGAACTCAAATTAATATGCAAATTAAATTCTGTGAAAGCAGGATCGAATCGAGACTATGGGTTCTTTTCCCATTACAAAAGGTAATTTGACTTCAGGCTTCCCATGGTTTGAACTGCTCTGATTTGCTGTTACTGTAGGACCCGATCCTATGTTTTATACCCCCTTGCATTTATTTTCATTCCTTTCTGTAAGTTCACCCATCTTCAAAGCATCTGACAAAGTGGGATTTTCTCCCACGAAAGCTCATGCGAAAAATAAATCTGTTAGTCTTTAAGTTCCACACGATTCCTTGGTTTTTTTCCTGGACTAGACTAACACGGCTATCCCTTTGGAAACCCATAAGTACAGTCATCCTTAGGTCTCATCCTAAATTTCTGCCTCAGGTAGTTTTGAACTTCCACCTCAATCAATTAATCCCACTCCCATTTTTTTTCCCAAAGCCTAACTCTGGCTCAGGAAAAATAAAATAGCACATACTAAAGAAGAAAAGAGCTTTATCCTTTTACTTAAATGGAACCGTTATTCATATCTTCTCCCAGACAGTTTATGTCTTTCCCAGAAAAGGTTAGAGGAAACCCATTTCCATGGAGAGATTATCCAAGCCTGTTTCTGTCTATATTTAGACTTGCTATCACATAGCTAAGAAGGATCCTTCTGAATCACATTAGAATTCTTCCCTAGGGCTCACACAAACTCTGTAACTTCCTTGCTAACATACCAATATTTGAAATATGTAGCACTGCTACCTGATATTCTGGTAACACATTTACCTTCCAGTGTTCCCTGGTTCAGGCTTACAGATCAGATGTGGTAGGGGCAGTCCAGGAGTCATTCTTTAAATAGGATTCCTTCTCCATACTCCAGGTTAGAGATAACTGCTTGTCAGGCACCTAGAATGACTGTGCACCCATGTGGCCATGATTTCAAAAAAGTAGCCTACAGTAATGATGGTCTTTGAAATGTGTTGTCCAAACAGATTCCACAAGCCACCCTCCATCCCCAATAATGAGTTCTGTTTGCTCGTGAATCTTATTGGCAAAAAAACTGAGTGACTGGGCATCTGACGAAGTGGGATTTTCTCCCACGAAAGCTCATGCAAAAAGTAAATCTGTTAGTCTTTAAGTGCCACACGACTCCTTGTTTTTTTTTTTGTTGAGGCCACCCTGCCCTTTATGGAACACTCAAGGAACACTGCTATCCAAAAGAAGCCAATCTCACACATGGGACACATGCACACCTTGAGTGGAATCCGTGTGGATGACACATTCCAAAACACCACAGTCACCATGGGGTAAATAACCATTCTTTCTTCCAGACCCTGCTTCCTGCTTCTAGTCCTGATTATGCTGCATTTCTTCCTATATTACCTGATAATTGCTAGTTTTCTTTACTGTCCCGTGTTGTTGCCTTTTCAGTCATGTATAGTGAGGGGGTATATAATGAGCTAGTGTTTTTCTGTATCGGTTAAGTAAAACACATAGGTTGAGATTTTGAAATCTTTTAGAACTGTGTAGTACAAACCACCCTCACTTTATTCTTATAACATGCATAATTTATTATGCTAATATAAATTTAAATGACCTGATGAAGTCTGCTCTCTAATCTTCCATATTTTTTTAGATAAAAATTCTCAGACCGGAAAGTTTAAATAGTGCAGTACGAGAATTTGTTACTGAGAAATTAGGAGCCAGGTATCTTCAGACTGGAGGGATTAACTTGAAAGAAGTATATGAAGACTCCAGTGCCTCCACTCCATTAATATTTATTCATTCTCATGGTGAGATACTTATCAACTAAGGAGGAACAGCTAAAAGCTGGTGTGTGAAGCATTGTTTTTCTGATTCTAGCCTGCTCTATAGTTTACCTGGGTTTCCTACAGTGTTACCAACTTTCGCAGGTATGTTCTCCTTGTCTGTTAAATGAAACAGCAAAGATTGAAACTGGGAGAAGATAATAATCATAGGAAGGAAGAAGGGGGATGGTTCTCACCAATCCACCTTACCTCTGACCTTGAACTCTGCTCCAGACTTCAAATTCCCATTTAAGTGGGCTTTCATAGTAATTGCTGGTAGAGGAAGCTCTGCATGTTATCACTGGAGCTCAAGAGAAAGGGAAGGAATCAGGAGGGAGCACAGAGATACAAGGCTTGGCCATAAATAGATTACCCAAAATCCAAAGGTAGGGGTGGTGCTAGGTAGCAAAAATATTTGGGGCACAGGCCCAAGCCCTGCCCCTTCCAGGCCATGCCCCCAGGCCACGCCCCCCCACCAACCAATCTGACCCAGTGCGTGCTGCCCAACCCAGCCAGTCTCCGGCTGTGATGCAAACCCAATCTGGGGCCTGCTCCCTCCTCCCCCCAGCTGATCCCTGGCCGCAATGCTGCCCCAACCCGGGGCCTGCTGCTTCCTCCTCCCCCTAGCCCAGGGGTCTCAAACTCAAATCACCATAAGGGCTGCATGAGGTCTAGTACGTTAGCCCAAGGGGCGCACCACTAAAACCTTTTCATGCAACAGTATTCCAAATATGGGTAACAATAGTGTCATTGTGGGCTGCAGGAAATAACTTTAGGGGCCACATATGGCCTGGGGGCTGCGTGTTTGAGACCCCTGCCCTAGCTGATCCCTGGCTGTGCCAATGGCCCAGCCTGACCTGGGTCCTCCCACCCCCGGGGCCCATCCTCAGCCCTGCTGCTGGCCTGCCCCGACCCAGGAGCCTGTGCCCCCAGCTGATCCTTGGCCACGCCGGTGATCAGCCCCAATCAGAGGCCTGACACCCCCCCCCACACATGCTCAACCTCAGGCTGACCCAAGACCTGCCCCCCGCAGCTGATCCCCAGCCTCACTGTCAGCCTGACCCACCCCTGGCCTGATCCGAAGCCTGCCATGCCCCCCTCGCCTGGCTATCCCTCGTCTCACTGCCAGGACCCCAGGCCCACTGCCCCCCACAGCCAGTCTCCTGCTTCACCATCCGCCCAACCTGGAGCCTGCCGTGTCCCCCCCCCACTAGCCAATCCAGGCCTCGCCACTGGCCCGACATGGGGCCTGCTGCCCTTCCATCACCAGCCTCGCTGCCACCAGGACCCAGGACCTACTGAATCCCATTCACCCTCCAGCCGATCCCCAGCCTCGCTGCCAGGCTGACCACAAGCAGCTTAGCTCTGCCCTCCAGGCAGACATGCTTCTGCACATGTGCTGCCGGACAAATTTCATTCAGGGCCCTGCCAGGGAGATTCGGGGCACAGGCCTTGTGTGCCAGCGTCAGCAATGCCTCTGTCCAAAGGCAAAAACCTTTCTCTTTGTAGACTGCCTCTCATGAATTTTACCATCAGAGTGAGTGATCTGGCCCTGTATTATTTGTGCAGGATTTAAAAATAGCATTAAATAACTTTACCAAAAACTTTTCGTTGATCCACATCTGTATTTTCCTGATTAGTGGTATTTCTGCTGTTCAGTATCATTTTCTATGATGCATACTATTGTGAGAAATTCTTGGACTGACACAATCAAATCATTGTTCTGATTATCAATGTCTCAATATGTTATTCTGATTATATAACTTGACAGTTTTCCTCACATATACCCCCCACAATTCCCTTACAATGAAAATATACTGTCACAAAAACTAACAACACAGAGCACTGTGCTTATAGGCCAAGTAATTAATGATGACATTTTCAAATATGCAACTCTACAGGTAACTTTTGGTTGCAGTAGCTGCATAAATAAATAATTTGCATATTGTTACCCAGGAATAGACCCAGCAGCTCAGCTTCTGCGCCTTGCACAGGAAATAAAAGGAAGCACACAGCATGTGAAAATGGTTTCTTTGGGACGTGGTCAGGGGAGCAAAGCTGAAGATTTGATACATAAAGCACAGCTGTTGAGTGGACAATGGGTTTTCCTTCAAAACTGTCACCTTGCCGCATCGTTTATGCCAAAGCTCTGTACTATTGTTGATTCGTAAGTGTTGTATTTATACTCAAAATATAAATTACATTATACAACTTAACCTGACCTAATATGAGGCAATCTGTATAAATGCAAATATCAGGCTTTTTAACACAAGATGTATCCGGGGCATGCACAGGAATTTAAATTTGAATACTTTTGGTGGGACACAGACACAAAAATGAAAGTTCACATGACCCTTCCCTTTCCCCAGGATTTCTCAGGATGCCTCAGGTGGGAATGCCCAGCAGTGAAGAAGCATTGGTTCCTCTTGGCAGTAGCACGCTGTGTCCCTGAGCTCAAGGAGGGAGGAAGCAGCAGGGTGGCTGGCTACCAGCTGAGCTCCAGCTCCTCTCATCCCTACAGCTGCAGGTTGCTGCTTCTGCATCTCTGCTGCTGGAGTCCTAGCACTGCTGCCTGCTTTGCAGATTGCTCCCTGAGGTGATTCAGGCCATTTGGCAGAATCAATTCATGGGACTCCAGCAGCAGGGAAGAAGAAGCAGCAACCTGCAGCTGGAGGTGTGGGTAAACTAGGTCAACCTGCAGCCAGCTGCCCTGCTCCTGCCTCTCTTCCCAGGCTGCAGGGATACACAGATTTTCTGGAGAGGCTGTGCTGTTACCAACTTTGCCCACCAACATGGGGTATGCTCATTTCTTAGGGTTACTTCCTTTGGGGGTGGGGAGGTTGCAATTCAATTAGTGTACTGCTTGTGTCACATGTACTTCTATATGAAGCTCTCTTCTCCCTTCTGCCCCTCCCAATAGAGCCACCCTTGCAGGACCTAAATTTCCCAAGACTGGGTTTCTAAGTGCATGTGAGCTGACCAGGTCTATTGGCACTCTCAACTGACCCTTATATGTCCCTGAACTCAGCAGACTGGCTTACACAGCACTTCTCTGCTGCCACCCTTATGTGCCCCTGGCACTGCACTGGTGTAGGCTTGAGCACACATCTGAGCAGGCTGGGTCAAAACAGCAGTTTCAGCTGCCACCCTTATATGCCAAAAGTTCAGCACATTGGTAACCCCCTTAATGAGCAAACCTTACAAGGAACTGGGCATCACAGGGATCTTTGGTTAAGTAAAAGGAGCATTGCTGCAGAGCAGTAGAGGGAAGCCAGGAACACAAAGGAAGTCTGGAAACCAGCTTGATTAGAAAAGTTACTTTATTGCCAGGTACATAAAACTTATGAATAATTATAAAATAAAAGAAAACTACCCAAACAGTTACAATATTAATAACCATATAAAGAGAGAGAAATGATGAAATAGTTACAATATTATCCAGTTTCAGGTATAATATTGGGGAAAACTAGCCCAAGTGGACTACAAAAGAACACGTTTAGAGAGCTATATTTGGACTAAGAGGGGAAAAAAGAAAGAAAAGGGGTCTGTGGGTGTGTTGTGGAGGGGGGGGGTGTCTGCAGTTCAGCTTAGGGTCTGGAGTGCTGGAGACAGGCAGAACCCCCATCACGATCAGCAAGGAAAGGGTGAAGTCCCAGTGGACCTGATGCAGCTTTTGAGGCCAAGAATCAGAACAGATTCAGAACTAACTCCAATTTTGAACTTGGATAGGGATTTTTGTAGGGAAGAAACAATGGTTCAAGGCAGAACACTAGGATTTTTTTCAGGTAAATAATGACTTAAGGGAGTATACCAGAGGTGTTTTGTTTAGGTGGACAATAGGAGCTGATCATTCCTGGTGATAGGTGGCATTCTCTGAGGGAGCTTACAATCCAATCAGGCAGATTCAGTATGTTGGATACCAGTTGAAGAGCTATTGACTAGAATTGGTCTGATAACTGCTGAGCTGGGAATGTGCAGACATGAGTTCATTTCATAGAATCATAGAACCATAGGGTTGGAAGGGACTTCATGAGGTCATCTAGTCCAACCCCCCTGCCAAAAAAAACAGGGCCACTCCCACTAAATTATCCCAGCTAGTTTTATCCAGCTGGGCCTTAAACATCTCCACAGCTGGAGTTTCCACCACCTCCCTAGGTAGCCATTCCAATGCTTTACCACCCTCCTAGTAAGAAAGTTTTTCCTAATATCCAGCCTCGACCTCCCCAGCTGCAACTTGTAACCACTACTCCTTGTTCTATCCTCTGTTGCTACTGAGAACAGCCGAGCTCCATCCTCCTTGGAGCATCCCTTCAGGTAGTTGAAGGTTGCTATCAAATCCCCCCTCAGTCTTCTCTTCTGCAGGCTAAATGGCTGTGTTCACACAGCCTCCTTATTCTGAAACAATGGAGGTTCTTTCGAAATCAGGTTTCGGCTGTTCACAGGACGCACGGTTGTTTCGAAACAAGTTAAACCTAGTCTCTGGGTGAAACAACATTGTTTCGCAACGGTTGTTTCGAAACAACGCCGTGCGAACGTGTTGTTTCAAAACAACGGTGGTCTCAAAATGACTTGTTTCGAAACAACCATCATCTGAACATGTTGTTTCGAAATGACAGTGAGTCGTTTCAAAATAACTGTTGTCCAGAATTGCTATTTCGATTCCGGCTTTTCAAATAAGTCACTTCGAAATAAGGCGTTATTTCGATACAAATTGTTTTGGAACAACCATATCAAAATAACCCCCTGTGTGTGAACACAGCCAATAAGGCTAGTTCCTTCAGTCTTTCCTCATAGGTCTTATACTCCAGCCCCCTGATCATTTTTATTACCCTCCGCTGGACTCTCTAATTTGTCCACATCCTTTTTGTAGTGGGGAGCCCAAAACTAGACACAATATTCCAGATGCGGCCTCACCAGTCCCGAATAGAGGGGAATGATCATATCCCTCGATCTGCTGGCAATGCTGCTTCTGATACAGCCCAGTATGCCATTTTCCCTTTTGGCAGCAAGAGCACACTATTGACTCATATCCAGCTTCCCATCCACCAGGACCTCCAGGTCCTTTTCTATGGTGCTGCTACTTAGCTGATCATTCCCCAGACTGTAGCAGTGCATGGGGTTTTTCCGTCCCAAGTGCAGGACTTTGCACTTGTCCTTGTTGAACCTCATGAGATTTCTATTGGCCCACTGCTCCAATTTGTCTAGGTCTCCCTGAATCGTGTCCCTGCCCTCCAGTGCATCTGTCGTTCCCCCCAGCTTGGTGCCATCCGCAAACTTACTGAGTCTGCAATCTATCCCCTCATCCAGATCATTAATGAAAATGTTGAACAGAACTGGCCCCAGGACTGACCCCTGAGGCACACCACTTGTTACTGGTTGCAAGCTAGACATGGAGCCATTGATTCCTAGATGCTGAAACCATTGTTCTAGCCAGTTCTCTATCCACCTTACATTCCACACATCCAACCCATACTTTCTTAATTTGCTGATGAGAATGCTGTGGGAAACCATATTAAAAGCCTTGCTAAAAATCGAGATATATCACATCAACAGCTCTTCCTGCATCCACAAATCCAGTCATCTCATCATAAAAGGTGATGAGGTTGGTCAGGCATGATTTACCCTTGGTGAATCCATGCTGACTGTTCCTGATCACGCTATTTTCCTCCAAGTGTTTCAGAATGGATTCTTTGAGAATCTGCCCCATGATTTTTCCAGGGATTGAGGTGAGGCTGACAGGTCTGTAATTCCCTGGATCCTCCTTTTTGTCTTTATTGAAGATAGGCACTATATTTCCTTTTTTCCAATCCTCCAGCACCTCCCCTGTTCGCCATGAGTTTTCAAAGATAATGGCCAGCAGTACTGCTACCTCATTGGCCAACTCCCTCATCACCCTTGGATGCAGGTCATCCAGCCCCGTGGACTTGTGCACATCCAGATTCTTTAGGTAGTCCCTAACCTGACCTTCCGTCACCAAGGGCTCTCTTCTTCTCTCCAATCTGCCATACCCAGTGTAGTGGGCTAGGAGCTGGCCGCACCTGTGAAAACTGAAGTAAAAAAAGCATTGTGCGCTTCAGCTTTTTCCTCATCCTCCATCAAGAGGATACCTGCACTATTCAGTAAGAGACCTACACCAGCCCTGATCCTCTTCTTGTTATTGACATACTTATAGAACCCCTTCCTGCTATCCTTCACATCCCTTGCTGCAACTCCAATTGTCCTTTGTCCTTTCCGATTTTATCCCTACAGTCCCGAGCAGTATCTTTTTATGCCTACTTAGTCATCTGTCCAAGCTTCCACTTCCTGTAAGCTTCCTTTTTATGCTTTAGCTCAGTGCAGAGTTCTCTGTTAAGCCACACTGGGTGCTTTCCACATTTGCTGTTCTTTCTGCTCATTGGAATGCTATCTTCCTGTGCCCTTAGCAGGCTTTCTTGAAAATGCAGCCAGCTCTCTTGGACACCTTTCCCCTTCAGTTCAGCCTCTCAAAGGATCCTGCCCATCAGTTCCCTGAGGGAGCCAAAATCTGCTTTTCTGAAGTCCATGGTCTGCATTTTGCTTCTTTCCTTTCTTCCTTTGATCAGGATTCTGAACTCTATCATCTCATGGTCACTGCTGCCCAGGTTGCCATTAACTTCTATGTCCCCAATCAATTCTTCTCTGTTTGAGAGCAGCAGGTCAAGAGGTGCAAGGCCCCTAGTTGGTTCCTCAAGCATGTACCAGGAAGTTATCCTCAACACTCTCCAAAAACTTACTGGATTGCCTGTACACTAGTGTATTGGCCTCCCCGCAGATGTCAGGGTAACTGAAGTCCCCCAAGAGAACCAGGGCCTGTGATCTGGAAACTTCTGCCAGTTGTCCATAGAATGCCTCATCCACCTCCTCCTTCTGGTCTGGAGGTCTATAGCAGACACCCACCACAACATCCCCCTTGTTGCCCTCTCCCCTATCAATTTCCAAAGGGATAGCCGTGTTAGTCTAGTCCAGCAAAAAACCAACAAGGAGTCATGTGGCACTTTGAGACTAAGATTTATTTTTCACTTGAGCTTTCATGGGAGAAAATCCCACTTCCTCAGATGCTTCGAAGATGGGTGAACTTACAGAAAGGAATGAAAATAAATGCAAGGGGGTGTAAAACATAGGATCAGGTCATACAGTAACAGCAAATCAGAGCAGTTGTTAGGTTCAAACCATGGGAAGCCTGAAGTCAAATTACCTTTTGTAATGGGAAAAGAACCCATAGTCTCAATTAAGTCCTGCTTTCACAGAATTTAGCTTGTTGAATTTAGCGAGTTCAGCTGTTTCTCTTTGAAGTCTTGATGTCCCAGCCACATCCCTGATGACAGTCGTTAACAAATCATTCATCGAGTGATTAGGAAGATGGAAGTCCTCAGCAACTGGTTTCTTTGTTCTGTGATTTCTGATATCAGCTCTGTGTTCATTCATCCTTTTACGCAGCGATCGTCCTGTTTGTCCAATATATAAGGTGTTGGGGCATTTCTTGCACATGATGGCATAGACCACATTAGTAGATGAGCAAGTAAATGAGCCTTTGATGGAGTAGCAGGCTTGATTAGCGCCTATGATGGTATCTATTGTGCAGATACGTGGGCAGACTTGGCAGCGTGGTTTGTTGCAGGCATGGGTGCCTGCTTCAATGCTTCTGTTGTTAAATCTGTAGTTGCTGGTGAGTATCTGTTTAAGATTGGGTGGCTGCCTATAAACAAGGAGAGGTCTATCTCCCAAGGCTTGAGAGAGAGAGAGGGGGATCATCTGTTAGAATAGGCTGTAGGTCCCTAATGATCTGTTGAAGAGGTATGACTTGGGGGTTGTATGTGGTGACTAGTGGTGTTCTGTTGCATTCTTTCTTGGGCCTCTCCTGTAGTAGGTGATTTCGGGGAACCCGTCTAGCTCTGTCAATTTGTTTTCTTATCTCCCCAGGTGGGTACTGTAGTTTCAAGAATGCTTGATAGAGATCCTCAAGATGTCTGTCTCTGTCTGAGGGAATTTCAAAAGGGATAGCCGTGTTAGTCTAGTCCAGTAAAAAAACAACAAGGAGTTAAGCTAAGCCTTAAAGTGCCACACAACTCCTTGTTGTTTTTTTACTGGACTAGACTAACACGGCTATCCCTTTTGAAATTCCCTCAGACAGAGTGCTCCAAGACTTAGTCAAAATCAACATTAGTAGTCCAGCAAGCTCCTATATCCTGGATACAAGTTATCTGACCCTGCTGCTTTTAAAATGTTTCACTTCAACAGCTTCTGTTTAAAATCCTCCAGAGATTCTAGTGAGATGGAAAAAGTGTTGTCACCACACATCTGCCTCACACAGGTGGTTATGGATACAAAGGGGGCATTGTTTGATCAGCCTTTAAGGTTCTTCTACTAATTTGTGAATCCCTAACAAGAGATTCTAATCAAGTGGGAAAGGTGGATAGTGAGGATAGATCTGTATGGCCCATCTTGTCAGCAAATCAGTTATTAATTGTAAATACCAGTTTTTCTCCTTCCAAAACTACCTATGTGGAGTCCCCATTTTTGCAAGACTAACAATAATTTTCCAGGAGGTGTGGCCAGGGAATAAACATGAAAAGTGACTAGATGGCTTCCCTGAATTTCACATTTGCAAATGCTTTATTCTCTTAAATAAAATAGAAAGTACTTATCCTCTCACTTTTCCTAGACACAGAGAATCCTCTAGGCTGCAGTCACGATGGCTATATCTACACTAGCGGCTTAAGTTGACTTAAGCAACTCCAGGGCCAAATTTAGAATTTATTAAGTTGACTTAAGCATGTGCTTAAGTCTACTTAATAAAACCTGTCCTATGAGTTGACTTAAACTTTTAAGTCAAATTTACAGGGCAGGCAGCCTTGGGGCCTGCCCTAGGTTCCCTTTGGGCTCCAAGTGCCTGATCCGGCCCCAGCCACCGGTGGAAAGCAGCTGGAAGCTCATTCTGGCTCCCAGGGGGTGTCGCTGGTGCAGGGCACACGGGTCATGTGCCTTGAATCCTAGTGCCAGTGCCCCAGGTCTGGTGCCCCCCCCCAGTCTCTGGCCCAATCGGGCTGGAGATCCGGGGCCCTGCCGCCCACGGCAGCCCCATCCCCAGCTGGGGGTCTGGGGCCCAGCCACTCATGGTCACTTCCGGCCCCATCCCCAGCAGGGGATGAGGGGCCCAGCCACCTGCAGCGGCACGCAATGGCTTCCAGCCCTGTCCCCAGCCAGGGGGCGTGGTCTATGGGCTGGGGGTGGAGCCTGTGGGCTGGGGGTGGGGCCTGGACCCATGCCCTGGGTCCCTCCCCAGGACAGCAATGCCCCTGCTGGCTCCTGCCACCAGCAGCAAGCAGCATGGAGCTGGATCCAGTCCCGAGCTGCTTGCCATCATCAGCAGACATCTGGGAGCAAATTTCACCTTGATGGAGTCCTGCTCCCCGACCTCCCCCCACCCCCGGGCCAGGCACTGCCACTGACCCAGTTTGGTCAATTTCACACATATATCAATGAACAAATGGTAATGTTTTGGGATTTGTTGTCAGAAATTGGTGGAGGAGGATTCACTTTGCATCTGTGAAGCTATTAGACTACTGAATCCTCTCCCCTACCCACTGTGTCACTCATTTGGAATGCAGCTAAGCCTTTTCTGGTCCTGATAACTCCTAGGACCTACTAGCTCACTACCGGGCCTTTTTGGGAATTACTATTCCCTGTCACTAGAGGTTCTAATCTGAGTGGATAGTATTACATTTCTGAACTGGATCATGATGTCAAGGTCAAAATTTCCCTTCTGCAAGAACCCCAGCTCATTTTCTAGATTTTGAGGAGTCAACAATTTGCTGTTGTTGCCAAACAGGCCAATGGCCAGGAAAGCAAGGGATGTGATTATTCCCCTCTATTCAGTGCTGCTGGTGAGGCCACATCTGGCATGCTGTGTCCAGTTTTGGGCTCCTCACTACAAAAAGGATGTGGACAAATAGAAAGAGTCCAGCGGAGGGCAACAAAAATGATAAAAGGGTTGGGGCACATGACTTACAAGGAGAGACTAAAGGAGCTAGGCTTATTTAGTCTGTAGAAAAGAAGACTGAGGGGGGATTTGATAGCAACCTTCAGCTACTTGAAAGGGTGCTCTAAAGAAGCAGCAGCTAGGCTGTTCTCAGTAGTAACAGGACAGAACAAGGAGCAATGGTTTCAGGTTGCAGGTGGTGTGGTTGAGGTTGGATATTAGGAAAAACTTTCTCAGTAGCAGGGTGGTGAAGCATTGGAATGGGCAGGGGTTAAACTTTAATTTGTGGGGCCCCAGAACCTTTCTAAATTTCTGGGCCTCCTTCACACAGGAGCAGGGATTCGAGGCACTTGCCCCGTGTGCCCTGCACCCCCTTCGCACACTTCCAGCTACTGCCCCCCAACACCTGCCCCCCCCACCCTAGCTATTGCCCCCTATCCCAGCTACTGCCCCACAAACATCTGCCTCCCCAGGTGGGCATTTGTGACCACTTCTCACTACTATGTGCATTGGTTATCACTCTGCTCCATACACCCACACACCCCCAGCTACACACACACACCCACCCACACACACCCTGCCCCACACAACCCCAGCAGCATTCCCTGTCTCCCAGCAGCTCCATGCCCCCCCATACCAGAGGCCATTCCCCCCCCCCCAATCCCAAAGCCCTTCCTGAGCCCCACTGTAGAGATCTCCCAGGCCCAGCTGTGGCCCTACCTTGGCAATTTCTCATTGTCTCAGCAGTGACACTACTCTTGCCCTGCAGGGGGAGATTTACAAACTGCCATGCCACACCTCCCTGCCGACTGGGCTTAAGGTTGAAACACTGTGTTCTGGCTGCTGTTTCTATTTTTAGGGGGCCCCAGAATGCTGCATTCTGCTGCATTCCTCTGTTTTTAGGGGGCACCAGAATGCTGCCCCTAAAAAGAGGGGGCCCTGGGATGGTGTTCAGTGCATTCAGCCTTACTTTAACCCCTGGGAACAGGTTTCCTAGGGAGGTGGTAGAATCTTCATCTCTGGCAACATTTAAGGCCCAGTTAGACAGAACCCTGCCTGGGATGATTTAGTGGGCGTGGTCCTGCTTTTTAGCAGGGGGTTGGCCCAGATGACCTCTTGAGGTCTCTTCCAACCCTATAGTTCTATGATTCTAAGAGTAAGCCAGAAGCAAGAGAAATCACATTATTTCTATTCAGGTTTGTTTCATTTAAATTGCTTGAGCAAATAGAAATGAACTTTGATTATTAAAAGTTTCAACCTTCTCTTATATATATCTGGTAGAGGAATGATTATTACCAAACTGCCTGTCTTTACAGATTTACCCAGCCAAACATAAAAATGGATCTTCAGTTTAGACTATGGCTGAGTTCCATACCTGATCCATCTTTCCCCATATCTATCTTACAAAAAGGTTTTAAGGTAAGGGTTGATACAATTTGCTAAAACATCACACTCAGAAAGTTGTTATAGTTTTGACTGTGAATACTCAATTTGACTATTTCATATTTCTCATGCTAATATTAATCTCCTTAATAAACACTAGAGCCAAACCAAAACTCTGCACTCCACCGCTCAAGCTTCATGAGGGACCTCAGCTCCCATTTCTCCAATCTCTGCACTGAAAGCCAAATTCTAATCTGAACTGACATTCTAATCTAATCTGAATCTAATCTAATTCTGCACATAAAAAGGAGATGCTTATAAAGACTACTTTGCTTAGTATAAACGTGTCCCAGCCACTGAAGATTTAGCCCTCCCATCCCCAAGTGAGCTGAATGGTATACCTGCAGTAACAAGAAAAATGTCAGAACTCAAACATCCTGTATTTGTTTGTTTAATGTATTTTAAGGTCCAGAGTTTGAAAAGAATGTGTATTATAGCAATGAAATAAAATTAATATTTCTAGGACTAGCTGAGGTAAAACACTGACTTTCATCTCTTGTTGCTCTGAAAGTAATAAATAGAAAGAATTTTTGTGGCTTCATCCATTCTTGTTGGATGAGTGCTCTCTCTCTCTCTCTCTCTCTCTCTCTCTCACACACACACACACACTTTACTCATCCTTCTGACTAAGGAGCGCTGGATGATGCTGTTCAGGCAGCTAGAGAAGGCTATTTGAGACGAATGCAAGGCAGTCCATCCCCCAGATGCAGCCTCCATCACGCTTTCAGCTCCTGCTCAGAGCAACAAATAAAAAAGTAGGATTTACTTTTCAGAAGACTACGACCTAAAAAACACGTCTCAGAACTGCAGGTGACTTTATTTGGGTTTCTTGTTACGGCAAAATATCATCTGTTCTCCTTTCCAAATGTGGTGGTTGTTCAATGGCAGAGATCCCACAGCATAAACTTGTATAAAGTGCAATAGTCCTTCCTAATATTACTCTAATGAGTAATCATAAATATAACACATCCATGGTTTATTTTTATTTTCACCTGCTCAATGATGAATAAATAGTTCCACTGTAATTCCTAAATTTATGGCCACATAACCACCATGATGGCAGAACAAAATAAACTCTCCTGAATATTATGAAACTCAAATTACAGAAGAAAGATTTATATTAAAACATTCTTCAGCGGCAGTGCAATTGAAAACTAATGAGTTATTTATCTTACAAAGAATTCTGTAATGTTTTCAGGAAAAGTGCACCTCTTATGTAAAAATTGTGGAAATAGTAGTGTTTAAACCATGGGTTTTCAAAATGATTGTTGTAATCAGCAATCACTGCAATCTAGATTTTATTTATTTATTTATTTATTTATTTTTAGTGGCTTCTGTATTCCTGTTTCTCACAGCCAGGCACTGAATACCACATCTAGCTGCAGTTTTTTTCTAGAAAATGGCATCTATGGGAGAGGGAGTAGTCTCATTTACCTTTCAGTTCTTTTTTAAGTACTGAAGGTTCAGTGAGCTTGAATCACATAGCATTTATGACACTTTTCTCATCTTTTTCTTTCTTTTTCTTCTGTGGTTGTGGCTGTTTTCTTTTTAGTTAGATTACAAAAAAATGGTATCCAGTGGGCACAGGTATCATCTGGATGACCCACAGGAGTGGGGGGGGGGGGGCTCAAACTTTCCTACTAACAGGGGAATTTCCTTGGACCCAGTTGAGTATGCCTGGCAATGTGTAAATGCAGCATCAGCTTTCCATTAACCTAACGTGGAGCTCCAAGGCATTATCTCAGTGAGCTTTGTGTTAAGGCCTGGTGCCAGCCAGTACCAAGGTCCCTGGATCCCTCCTGGTCAGTCCAATTCAGTGCTGTGGTACCAATGCAGCTGATATGGTGCCAAGGTCTCCTGAGCACTCCACAGTGACCTTTTCATCACCAGTAGCGTTGCTGGCTCTGGGTACAGGGGGCTTATGCCCCAATCCTCAGTGCCAATGCCCCAAGTGCCAGGGCCCCAGGGCTGGGCCACCCACGGCAGTGGCTGTCTTCCCTAGTCCCATCCTTAGCCAGGGATCCGGGGCTGGGCTGATGGCAGGAGGAGCCCAACCTGGGCCCTGCCTGGGGCCCTGGAACTAGGTTGGGCCTGGGCCTGGAATTGGGACCAGAGAGTGAGGCCTGGGCCCCAGATCTTTTCTTTCATTTGGCATCACTCCTATTCGTCAGTAATATATGGCACCCTTGTCACAGTATCAAATTCCGCATGTTCCTGTGAGTCAGTCTAATTCCAACACACTTGATATGGTGCTAAAGGTCTCCTGGATCTCTCAGGGTCAACATAATTTGATGCTTAGGTCCCAACACTGTTGACATAACATCAAAGTTGCTTGGATCCTTCTGTGTTGACCTATTTAGCACTGAAATGCTGGCACACTTGATGAGATGCGTAGGTCCCTGGTCTGCCCAGTCAGCCTTTCATCACTGAGGGCCCACTACTGTTGATATACAGATGAGGTTCATGGGTCCCACCAGATTGACTGAATTTGTTGCTGACATCCTGGCACCTGTCTTTTTTGAAGAATTTCCACAGCTATTTCTTAAAGCTGTGTATCTAAATGTAAATATATTGAAACCGAAAAGTCCTTTGACGAGGACTGAAGAGGGAACGTAAAATTATAACTTCCACCACTCTCTTCTGTTGAGATCTACAGCTGATGCTCATTTTGGCAGTTTGCTGTCCTTTTTCACTAGAATTTCCCATCCCATCTTCCATGGGAGTTGCATACTTTGCTATCTTCTCACAGTGGGAATACATGAAGGCCACTCTAAAAAAAGAGAGAGAGAAGTTACTTACCAATAATTGTGAGAAATTGTTGTTCTTTCAGAATGCTGCTGCTATATAGTCACATTCCTTATCAAAATGCAAAATTTGCTTGGGGACCCAAGGAACCTGGTTCAATATCTGATGGATCCTCATGGGGGGAGGGAACAGGTGAGTGGCAGCAATGGATACTAATCACTAGTGAAATTCAACATCTCACTGCAAGAATAATTATATCTCACAAGTGTGAGAGATAACACTTTCCAAGAACAACAGTTACTTGTACGCAATCTCTCTTTCTCAACTGATCACATCCAATTCAATAAGAAATACACTAAAAAAGGAAAAGGGTTTTTTAGATTTATTATGCTCTTACCAATCTGCCTGCAGCATATTGGTCAGAAAATATATCAAGTGTAACACACTTGCCTTGTTTACCACTTTTCTTTTTTTTAAAAGATGGCAATAGAACCACCTCAGGGCCTGAAGGGAAAATTACTTCAGACGTTCGGATACAGTGGCAGTGGAGAGGTAACAGAAGTTGTCTTCAACAAGGCTGAAAGTGGCCTCTCATGGAAAAAGCTGGTGTTCAGCCTTTGTTTCTTCAATGCTGTAGTCCATGAAAGAAAGAAATATGGAGCTTTGGGATGGAATGTCCCATATGAATTTAACTCTTCAGATTTAGAAGTAAGTACTTAAAGAAAGAAAGACCACCAAATATACAAAAAGTTATCTGTAACTTTGATTCCCAAGGTTCATGAATGTTTATGCTAGAGATAGGTCGTCACATGAACTGGAATACCTACCTAGCCTGATTCTCCCAAGAATACAAATTCAATGTCCCAGGCTGATCACTTGCTTATATTTTGACTCTAAGTTTTGCCTATTCAGTTTCCATACAAAGTCCCAATAAGTTTAAAATAAAAAAGCAAACACTCCAGATTCAGGCCTAGGAATAACCCAGTACTAATAAGTATTTATGGATGTATCTGAAAAAAAGAAGATTATGGAAGACCACCATGTATATATAACCCTTCTGCCAGGGCAGGCTGGCAGAACAAGGGATGGGTTCTATAGCTAGGGGGTTCCAAATAATGTAACACCACCAACTGGCTTGAGCCCCCACCCAGATTTCTGGATAATCCTGTACTGTTCCCTGGGCACCCCAAAGGGGTAAGGCTTCCCCACTCGCAAGCACAAGTCTGAGTGTAGTAAACAGAACTTTTAATAGTAGTAAAACAGAGCATAAAAGGCCAAATAACAAATCAGCACTGATCTAGCAAATCAATACAAAGTAAAGTTCCCAACAACCCACACCGCATAACAGAACATACAAGACTTAATAGCAAAACCAGTACTGATCTGGGGGAATCAGTGCTAACTAGGCTCCCAAGCAGCCCTAGGGCATGTAGGAAGTGTCTCTCATGCCAGGTGTCCACTGGTGCCAACTGCTGTCACTCACTCCATCCAATAGCAACATCCCTTAGCTCCACCCACTACCCACTGGCTTCATCCACCAGTCACTCATGCCACCCAGCTCACTACTCTCACCATCCAGTGTCTCCTCTTTAGTAACTACAGCTTAGTGAAAGAGTTTGCCTCTCTTGCTAGTGATTCTAGCTCTTAAACCTTAAACAACTACCTTCTTTAACATGATAAAGAAGACCTCAAAGAAACCCAGCCAGATCTTTCATTTGATAGAAGGACTAAATAGATGAGGCAAATAATCACAGGCATCACTCCCAAAGCAAGCAAGCTAGCTAGCTAGCTAGTTAACCCCCCCCCCCCGTCTTTCACTTCCTACAGGCTGAAACATGCAGTAGCCTCTCTTACAAATCTTTTCTTTAACTAAGGGTGGCTTTTACCCTTTAACTAACCCAGACAGATTTGAAACAAACACAGAGTAGTAATTCACAAAAAGACAGTATTTCATATTTCCCCTCAGTAAAATTACAGATATTGACAGATTTGTGATCAAATAAACTCATACCATTACCCATATTGCTCTGCACCCATAGGTTGACTATGCTGATGTGTTCTTTGGGCTTATGCAAACACAAAACCCATGCAGATTAGATGCCCCCCACAGAAGCTGTTAGGTACAGCTTCTAAGCCTGCCTTACATGTAAGTTTTTCCTATGATACAAGAAGGATGTGCCATATGCCTTCCAATGCCACTAGTATAGAAGATGATGAAAACTCTGTGGCAAAATGAAAACTCCAAAATTCCTGATGCCAACAAGTAACTGGTCTTTGAGCACTATACACATGGAACACATTCCTGGGGTGTTTGGCATCTCAGCCCAATAGCCTGGAACATTTTCACCAGCACTCTGCAGTAGGGAGGTCACATCTATGCTCCTCATGCCCTCTTGCTCGCCTTCCCAAAAGGTATAAAGACCCCTGAGATCCTAATTGCTGCTCAGTACCTTGCATCCACCCTAGGCAGAACAGATGAAACAACATTAATATCCTTCTTACAGATACATTTTGCCTTGGTACAATGATATTTTCTTTTTAGTAACTGTAACTCTAGTGTTTAATATAGTCACTGTAGTTCTTTTTAAAAAGGTACATTTTCACTATGTTGTTTTGTTCTCAGGCAGTAGGATCTTAGTTTAGATTTCACAGTGCTGAGATCTGTTGTGATAATTAGGCCTACAGATTTACCCTAATTTGTGGCCTCAACCATAAGATGTATGTGAAAGTTCATAAGATGTCATAACAACAGATGTTGATGGGAACCACTACAAAAGCAAGACAGAGAGATTGAATTTGTCCAGACTAAAAGGCTTGATATAACTCAAGGACTATGTTAAGATCCTGCTTGATAAACAATTAAAAGAAATAGAAATTACTTTTTTTAGATTTTTTTTTTAGAAAGAAAAGGAAGATAGGGGAAATAATTAATGCTAACTAACTGAAACTCTATGAATTAACACTAACAGAATGTGAGATATAAACAAGATATTTTCAGTAGGATGCTCCTGAGACTCCATCTCAGGCTGAGGCAGTTGAGAATGAACGGAGAGCGGTTCACCCACGCAGTGCTATATAGCAAGACCCAAGAAAGGAAGACATATGTGTGGGCTGAATAGACACTGCTACCTAAAATCTCTGATCTGAGAAGCATGAATACAGCTGTAGTGAGAGTACCCACAGGGATGCTTCTTGAAGAACGAGCTATTACACACTGTGGCTAACAATGGGGTGCTGGAAAAATTTTTATAGGGGACATTCTGAGAGCCACTGAACTAAACCGTAAATCCTATTTGATTTCTAACTAAGGATTCAGTCTATCACCCACACCCTGACTGTTCTCAATGTTTTTTCTATGGTAGTGGAACACCTCCACAAACAAAGCATCGTAATTTTGCTGTGGCTGGATGATTGCCTGATAAAAGCATGCTCTGTCAACAATGCTTGAAGGGCCATGCATAAAACTATAAAGCTATTCCTCCAGCTGAGACTACAATTAACTGTTGAAAAGTCCACACTGACTCCAACAACTAGTATACTTAGGCATCTAGCTAGATGCAGTAGCAGTCAGATCTTTCCTTCCCTTCACAGGGGTTCAAACATTTTGGACCTAATTGTAAGGTAGGCTTAGAAGCTGTGCCTAACAGCTTCTGAGGGGGTGCAACTAATCTGCATGGGTCCTGTATTAGCCTGAACACAAAGAGCACAATTAGGTATTAGCATACTGGGTGCAGGGCATATTGGGTAATGGTATTTGGGGTTAATCTGACCACAAATCTGCCAATATCTGTAATTCTACGGAGGGGAAATATGAAATACTGTCTTTTTGTGAATTGCTACTCTCCATTTGTTTCAAATCTGTCTGGGTTAGTTAAAGGGTAAAAACTACCCTTAGTTAAAAAGAGATTTGTAGGAAAGGTGACTGCATGTTTCAGCCTGAAAGAAGTTGAAGGGGGGGGCTGCGGCTGCGGCTGCGGCTGCGGCTGCGGCTGCGGCGTTTCCTCTTGTCTTCTCTGTCTAATGATAGATCTGGTTAGGCTTCTTCTGAGATCTTAGACATTTAAATAGAGGTAACTATTTACAACTACTTGAAGAGCTAGAATCACTAGAGAGAGAAGCAAACCCTCTGTGAGCTAAAATTACTAAAGAGAGAGGCAACCCTATCTCTGAACTAAAATCACTGGAGAGGAGCAACAGATGAAGGAGTTAGTAGACAATAAGACCAGCAAGCTGGGCAGTGTGAGTGACCACTGGGTGGAACTGGCAGGCAGTAGGTGGAGCCAGCAGATGGTAAGAGTGGCTAGTAGTGAGCTGGGTGGCGTGACTGACCAGTGGGTAGAGCTGGCAGCCAGCAGGCAGAGCCAAGGGACAGTGCTATTGGATGGAGTGAGCGGCCAGTAGATGGTGTCAGCGGACAGCTGGCATGAAAGACATTCCCTATGTACCTTAGGGTTGCTGGAGAGCCTAGTTAGCACTGATTCCCCAGATCAGTGCCAGTTTTGCTATTAAGTCTTGTATGTTCTGTTATGCGGTGTGGGTTGTCGGGAACCTTGCTCTGTACTGATTTGCTAGATCAGTGCTGATTTCTGTTATTTGGCCTTTTACACTCTGTTTTACTACTATGAGAAGTTCTATTTACTACACTCAGACTCACGCTTGTGAGTGGGGAAGCCTTACCCCTTTTGGGGTGCCCAGGGAACAGTGCAGGATTTCCCAGAAATCTGGATGGGGGTTTGAGCCGGTTGATGGTGCTACATTATTGGGAAACCCCTACATAGAGAACCCATCCCTTGTTCTGCCAGCATGCCCTGGCAGAAGGATTACATAAATATTGACAATCCGGGCCAGCCCTCAGACTTGGGCCATGAACTGTCTTCAGCTACAGAAACACATGGCAGTGGACACCTTTGTAACAAATCACATGAAACTCCACATTCTGTGCCTTCAAAGGTTGTTCAGAAGGGTATAGATACCAAACAAACACAGTTTAAATAAACTTTCATTGACTCCCTCAACTGATGAAAGGACCTCCACAGTGTCTGCACAAGGGTTCCACTCAGTCAACAAAACCTCAATGTTCATATTGACATAAGAAGCATGCCTATGGGAATGGGGAGCCCACTTGGACACCCACGTGAGTCAATTCAAATGTTCCCCACTCAAATCTATACTAAATATCAATTTACTGGAACTCAGAGCAGTCAGGAACACCTGTACACATTTCCTTCTACCAATAAGACAATTGTATAAAAATTGTGATGGACAACATCTCATGTATGTTTTATATTAATCACCAGGGATGAGCCAGATCACCTTCTTTGTAACAAAGCAGTGAAATTCTGTATTTTATGTATTCACCACCACATCAACTACCTCCCAAGCACATAAAACACTACAGCAGACACTCTGAGTAGGAATTTTTCCCAGGATCATAAATGGGAATAGACACCTCCATGGCTTATTTCTGCATTGCAGAATACCAAATATAGACATGGCCTTTTTGCCAGAAACAAGAATTATTCCTAGTTTTGCTCCAAGGCCAGCCTGGGTCATCACTCTCTCAGAGATGCCTTTCTCTTCCAATGGAAAACAGGTCTCTTGTACACCTTTCCATCAGTCCCTCTAATATCCATGGTCCTGCTCAAGATAAGAAAAGAAAGAGATAGGATACATATTCATAGCTCCCACATGGCCAAGACAAACATGATTTCCTTATCTATTCAACTGATAATGTGCCAGGAAATAACTCTCCATCCTGTTCCTCATTTTCTGGCTCAGGGCACTGCCCAGCTCCATCACCCCAATCTACGGGTTCTCTAGCTCAAGATGTGGCTCCTTGGTGGCGAGAATGGACCTGTTCTGAGGATATACAAGTAATGCTGTTATACAGCAGGAAACAAACTACTCATTGCATCTATATTCAAAGGTGGAAGAAATTCCAACGCTGATGTGACTCGAGACACGTTACTTCTACATCCACCTCACTACCACATGCCACTTGTACGAGATTAAATCCTAGAACTAAAAATATCAGAATTCTCTCTAAACACCATAAAGGTGCATCTTGCAGCCAATATCAACATCTATCCTAAGGTAGATGGTTCTTCTGTTTTCTCTCATACTATCACAAGAATGGTTCTCAAGGCTATGAGTTATCTCTTCCTGCAAAGCAGATGCCCTATATCAGCATGGGCCCTCAACTGTATCCTGAAATGCCCTTCAAGGTTTCCCTTTGCAAATCGGACCACCTGCCCTCTCTACACCTCTTTATGAAAACCACGTTTCTAGTGTCCTTTATTTCTCAAAGGGAGAGAAATAGCTGTTCTAAATGGCATATCTCCCCTCCCATTTACAGCCTTTTTCAAAGACAAGATCACACTATTATCATGCCCTAAAATCCTGACAAAAATATCTCCAGCCTTACATACAAACCAAGTTATCCACCTCCAAGTTTTCTTTTAAGACAGTGCCAGGACAAAAGGGATCTACTACTACAAACATTTGATGTCAGGAGAGTACTAAGTTTCTGTTTGGATATGACTAAGCCCTTCAGGAAAGCTCCCAGACTATTTTTCTCCATTATGGACATATCTAAGGGATACTCAATTTCTAAACAAAGACTCTCTAAATGGATATCAGACCATATTACCTATTGCTATTATTCTCTCAACATTCTACCTCCTCCTAGAGAATGTCCACATTCCATGAGATCTCTCTCCATTTCCATAGATTGCCTCAAAAATACTCTGTTCACAGAAATATGCATAACAGTGACATAACGTGTTCATATGTTATGCAGTCACCTACCATGCAATGTCCAACACCATATTTGGCTCAGCTGTCTTAACTTCAATTCTAGACTTGACTCAGAAGTCTCACCCCTCCATTGGGGTACTGCTGGAGAGTCATCTACAGTGCAGCACCTATATGGACACTACGCAAAGAAGAAAAAGTTATTCACCTTGTGTAGCCAATGTGGTTCTTTGAAATGTGTTCCTAGGGTGCTCCATTATCTGCCCACCTCCCTTCTACTTTGGAGTTTATTATCAGTGAGCTCTGTAAGAGAGAGAGAACTGAGGGTGTTTCACCTACAAAGTGCTATATCACCTTGATTCAGGGCACAACACAGGGACAGCATATGCCTGGGCTAAACTGACACTGCTAACTGAAATCTCCAATCTGAGGCACAGTGGGGCATAAAACAAACAAGGAGCGTGTTAGTTTAAAGACTAACAAATTGATTTATCACATGAGCTTTCATGGGAGAAAACACCACTTTGTCATCAGACTATATGAAAGGACCTTAAATACAACTTATAGTGAAGCGCCAGTAAAGATACACTTCTTAAAAGAATCACAGTTGCTGCACAAGGTGAATAACTATTTTAAAAAAAAAAATTCTCTGTTTTTAGATATAGTTTTGCAGCTAGTGGTGGGTTCTTGAGGGAGTCACATATATCATGAAGAAAACAACCAAAAGAGTCAAGATAAAGTAATGATAGTAATGCTTAACTTCAATCTCTTCCTCCAAAGGTTTCCATACAGATGCTGGGAATGCTTCTAAAAAACCAAGAAGAGATTCCTTGGCCAGCACTTTGCTATCTGACTGGAGAGGTAGCCTATGGTGGTCGTGTGACTGATCACTGGGACCGTCGTTGCTTGCTGAGCATTCTAAACAATTTCTATAACCCTGATGTACTACAGGAGGGTTTCGCTTATTCTAGTGATGGGGTAGGGAAAATATTTTTTCTCTCAACTTTTCTATAACATTTAACAAGTTGTATTTTTACACTGCATATTTAAAATATTTTTCAGCCTTAGGCTGTGTTCACACGGCACTTTTGTTTTGAAACAACCTCGTTGTTTCGAAACAAAAAAAACCATGTTCACATGACGCACAGTTGTTTCGAAACAACTTAAACCTAGTTTCTGGGCGAAACAAGGTTGTTTCGGAACCGTTGTTTCGAAACAACAAGTGTGAACATGTTGTTTCAGAACCAAGTGTTCCGAAACAACATTGGATCGTCAGCACCCTGGCCAAGGAACCCTCAGGACCCTGGCCAGGATGCTGAGGGCTGTCCCTCAGCCCCCGGTGGGGGGGTGATCCCCTGCCGGCTGCTTCAGCCCGCAGCCGGGCCTGCACCCCCGACCCCGCCGGCGGGTCGGGGGAGCCGGGCTCAGCCCGCAGCCGGGGCTGCACTGCCAACGGTGTTGGGAGTGCAGCTCTGGCGGGGGGCTGAGCCACCCTGCAGTGGCTCACCCCCCACCAGTGCCTGCAGCCCCCTTTCTGGGGCTGCAGGGTGAACCAGCAGCGGCTCACCCCCAGGCGGCTGCAGCCCCCTGCAGCACCTAACGAAATAGCATGTTCACATTGTGAACTTGCTATTTCGTTTCCCGCTTTTTAGCCTATTTCGAAATGACTTTTTTGCTAATTCGAATTAAGTCCTTTCGAAATAAGGCATTATTTCGAAACACGTTGTTTCGACACAACGTGTTTCGAAATAACCATGTGTGTGTGAACACAGCCTTATAGACTACTGGATGTGAAATTATTGGCATCCACATCTAAATTTTAGATGGCAATATATTCTTAAACTTTACATGATGTCAGAGGTGACTCAACGAATTGCTCCCAAGAGCAAAAGGCTCTTATGATTCAAATTAAAATTATAAACATGCACTGGTAGTTGCTGTCCTATGGAACCAATAGCAAATAACCCCTTGTACTCCTTCCCTACAATGAAAAAATTAAGGCACAAAATGAGATCTAAAATTAGTGAGATTTAACTTTTTAAAAAGAAAAATCACATGGGACACAATGTGGTGGTTAAATTACAACCATGCCTTAAAATGCATTATAATGTCTCCATCTGGCAGTCAGATAGATGCAGTTGGATATGAAATGGTATTTGATTGTTTTAAGACTCTTTAGCTAATCAGGCATTGACTCAGAGAAACAATTTATCTCCATGCAGATCCATCCCTATGGGGTGCAGAGCCCGTGGCAATCAGCCCATGAGGGCCTTCCCCAACTGCCCTCCCCAGCGCAGGCCCCACACTCCCACCCCTCCCCTGAGTGGGGGTGGAGTGGGCCGGTTCAGGAGCTGGGCTCTGTTTTCCTGCCCAACCTCTGGAGTAGCCCTCCCAGCCCCTAAGGAGGAACAGCTGGCCCAGGAGAGGGGTGAGAGAGCAAAGCCTGGCCTTTGGGCTGGCCCACTCCACCTCTGGACCAGCTGTTCCTTCCCTGGGGGGGGAGGCGAGCCAGCCCAGAGCACAGGCCAGCTCTGCACTCCCACCCACCCCCCCTCGCTGCCTTTGGCTCCATGCTGAAAGCAGCAGGGAGGGGGCAGGGAACAGCACGGCTATGGGGGACAGTGGTATGGGCCCCACACCGCCCTGCTCATACCAGGACAACATGGGGCCCATGGAATTGGGGGACCCCTCTGTGAGGCATAGGAATTTTATGTTAGTAGAATTTAAACTAAAGTCTGCTTATAACAAAACTAATGTAGAATTGTTAAGAAAACACTGATTCTTCAAGGACTTCTGTGCATTCCCATTGAGAGGACCTGGTGCCTCTAGATCTGAGCTACAGAATGATCTAAAGAAGTAGTGTCCATTAGTCTCCATCATTTTTCAGCAAGAGCCTCTCATTTAAAACTCAGTGAAACACACACCCGCTCACTGGCCATAAACATTTCTTCTGTAAACACATATAATAATAATAATAACACTAAATTACATCAGCAGCAGCAGCAGCAGCAGCTACTATACTAATTTGCTATGTGTGTGCGTGCGTGGTGTGCAGAGTACCATATGACAGGCCATTGTGATGTCAGAGGTGACTCAACCAATTGCTCCCAAGAGCAATTGGTAGAGTCACCTCTGACATCATGTAAGGCAGGCTTAGAAGCTGTGCCTAACAGCTTCAGAGGCAGGGAGGGGGCAACTAATCTGCATGGGTTTTGTGTTTACATGAGCACAAAGAATGTATTAGCATAGTCAAACTATGGGTTCAGGGCAATATAGGTAATGGTATTTGAGTTTATTTGATCACAAATCTGTCAATATCTGTAATTCTACTGAAGGGAAACATGAACTTCTGTCTTTTGTGATATGTTATTTTCTTGATGGTTCAAAATCTGTTACATTACTTAAAGGGTAAAAGAAAAGAAACTTGTAAGAGAGGCCACTGCCCGTTTCAGCCTGAAAAAGAGAAGATAGAGGTGGGGGTGCATAGCTACTTCTGGAGCTATGCCCTGAGGCATTGCTTCATCCCCCCTCCACAACCCCCTTGTCAAATGATAGACTTGGCTGGGCTTCTTATGAGGCCTTTCTTTGTTATTTTAATGGAAGAAGCTGTTTGCAGCTGCTTGAGGTTTAAGAGCTGAAATCACTGAGAGAGGCAAACCCTCTCTTTGAGCTGAATCACTGAAGAGGAGCAGCAGCTGGAGTGAGTGACCAGTGGGTGGAGCTGGGGGACAGTGGGTGGAGCCAGTGGATGGTGAGAGTGGCCAGTGGTGGGCTGGATTACATGACTGACCAACCAGCGGAGCCAGCAGATGGTGAGAGCAGAGTCCAAATGACCAGTGGGCGGAGTCAGTGGCTGGTGGGAATGGACAATGTGAGTGACCAGTGGGCAGAGCCAATGGGTAGCTGGCGTGAAAGACAATCCCTACATACTTTGGGGGTTGTTGGGGAACCCTGTTTTGCACTGACTCTCCAGATCAGTGCTGGTTTTGCTATGGGATTTATATGTTCTGTTATGCTGTGTGGGATTATCTTGGGAACCTTGTTCTGCACTGATTCTCCAGATCAGTGCTGATTTCTGCTATTGCATTTTTACATACTGTTTTACTACTATTAAAAGTTCTGGATATCCCACTCAGACTTGTGCTTTCGAGTGGGGAAGCCTTATCGCTTTGGGGGGCCCAGGGAATGGTACATGATTTCCCAAAAGTCTGGGTGGGGGCTCAAGCCAGTTGGTGCTGTAACATTACTTGGAAACCTCTAGATATAGAACCCAGCCCTTGTTCTGCCAGCTCACCCTGTCAGAAGAGTTACAATCACAATGGCCTAGTAGTCATGGCATGGTACAGATAAATACCTTATTGTAGCTACGTACCTCATGGTAATTCTTAAAGGCAAAATGGCTGAGGATTTAAAAAGTGGACAATAACAGCCAGTGAAACCCAAGGATGATTCACTCTGATGACACAACTGCCCCTTCGGAACATATCAAAATTATAAAGCTCTCAGATGTGCTTTCAGCTGTTTCCAGTATTTCACGCTGTCTCTTCAGACAATTGTATGTGGCACGCACTTGGGGAAGAAACCATGAAAATCTGAAAGTTTACATGAAGGATATGAACTACCAAGGAAAAGTTTTAGCTGACCATAGAACTTTTGCAAAAAAAAAAAGTTGTAATTAAAGAGCTAATAATCAATTAAAATAAATACTTATTTCATAAATTCCCTTTTGATTTTCCTCTTTCATTTTGACAGGTTACAGCTAGTAATAATAATAATTATAAGTTATGCTTACCTGAGTAAGAGACCAAGCTTCCATGGCACAGCCGTCACTGCACTCCCTGCCCCCACCTGTGTGGCCCTGTCTCTTTCCATCCTCATGTATTCAGGGCAATAGAGGCAGGCTCTGGCAGGTTGGTGGGGCATGCCAGGCCTGGACTAGCATGCCACTGCTCGTTTCCAGATGGATGCTAAACCAGTGAAGAACTGGGGACATGGATGGGGTTGCCTGCTCCCCTGCTCCAGCTGGAGTGGAGCTTGAGGCTGCTGCTTCCTTGGAAGGCCTCCTCCTCCATTTTGGCCAGCATGGAGCTTGAGGATGCTGCGCTCAAAGAGCTCAGGGACTAAATGATCTCAGTACTACTGAAGCTTCATGGACCCCCTGGAATCTTCAGCACACATATCCCAAGGGGGTCTCACGCCCTCCTCCAGTTGAGAATCACTGCTTTAGCAGGTGTCCAAGAGCTCTTGTGCTAAGATACCAGCAGCAGCCCCATTAACATAAGGAGTGCATTTCCCTGAGCATCTCAGTTCCTTACTATCAAAAGTTAAGTGGAACTATCTCTTGTGCTTGCAAGCTGTAGTTTGTTTTATTATCATTAGTTATTTAGGATAGGTGGTGGTAACCTGCCTTTGATTATCCTCAAGGCTATGTCAGGTCCCAAACTTGAGAGAATATTCAAAAGGTATACAACATGCTCAGTCATAGTTCTCAAGGCAGGCAGGCTCAGCATCTAGTGTGCTAGGGAGTGGCTCATGTAGAATCACAGCGCATATTTTGCCACACCTTCACTGCTTCGACAAGGAAGGTCAGATAATTAAGTCTGCAGGTGGATTTGGCTTCATTAAGGCTATGCCCACACACAATGATATGTTTTGAAATAAATCATTTCAAAATGATTTATTTCAAAATAAAAACCTTATTTCGAAATTACTTATTTTGAATTAAAAAAAATTAATTTGAAATAAGGCAGGCCCCTCCAATCAAAATAGCATGACCTGCGTATTCCTGGAGAGGGGCACCCTGGGAGGTGTGGCAACATGGCCCCCAGCAGGGCCATTCTGCCACCCAATCCCCTGCCTGGTTCTCACTGGTGCTAGGGACAGGAGCAGCCGGCCAAGCTGGCTGGGACGCCCGCTGCCCCCCCCATACCGGGCAAGGGGGAGCAGTGGGCTTCGCCCGCCGCTTCCCCATGCCGGGGGAAGGGGGCGGGAGAAGCGGGCTGGGGCACCCACCCCGCCCCCCAGTCCCGGCAAGGGGGAGCAGTGGGCAAATCCAGCTCAGGCAGCCACTTCCCCCCCCCTGCACCTTCCCTCAGCACCCTGGCTAGGGTGCTGATCTATGGCTAGGGTGCTGAGGGGGGGGGTGGGACTTCTTCTCAGGGTGCATGGCACCCTGGGAGGAAGGTCGAGTGTTATATCGATATGGTGATTTATCCATATAGCACAGCAAGACGGTTATTTCAAAACCACAGTTTCCAAATAACCTTCATTTCGATACAAAACTAGGTTTTATTATATCGAAATTATTTTCCTTATTTCAAAATAAGGGAGCTCCTTATTTCGAAATGAGGAAACGTCGTCTGGGCCTGTCAAGTTTTATTTCAAAACTAAGGCTGTTGTTTCGAAATAAAACTCTCAGGTGGACACAGCCTAAGTTTTCAGCTATATGGTCCTAGCAGGCCTTCAGAAATTTCGAGGTCTGTCTTTAGGCCAAGGTCTTCCATTAAACACCCCCTTGCCTTACTCTTGATGTTTCCACAATACCAGGCCTGACATCAGTTCCCTGAAAACATGCATCTTCTGGGGCCAAACTTCCTGCCTGGCACACTTCAGCACCACAGGTTCAGTCAAAACAGATTGCTCCAACACAGCAGTCTACGTAGGTTTTACTAATGGCACTGAAGATTGCCTTGGTATTCATAGAGTAAATACTGATTGACACTACAAATGAAAGTCCAGCTGACAGATCTCCTTGTTGCAGAGCAGTATTTATGAAAGATTGTAATTTATAAAGGTTCCCTCAAAAATGACGGAATTGTGCTTATAGGAGTTTGGAGACATACCCTGAGGGCAGGAGAGTTGAGAACTCAGGGTAGATGTGTGTAGAGCATTGTACCATGAACAGTCTAGGTTTCTACTAAAAGTTTGTTCTTCTCTCTCACTGGTTTGTTGTTTAATGACCAGCAAGATGAAATGCTAAATGAGGAAGAGGCTGCACTAATTTTTAGATTAACTCCATGTTTGGAACGGAAAACAGAGGCAAGAAGAGCATGTGGAGTAACAAACAAAGAACAGCCAAGTCTTTTGCACATATTTTGTGAGCACACTAATAGCTTGATACATTTGTGAAGGGAAGAAAATGAAAATGATGCAGACTCTAGCCACTCTGGAATTGTCAGGCAATGTTGCAGAGAACTAGACAAAATTTGAGAGATTTGCATGGGGCAGAGGAAAACATCATAACATGAAATCAATCTTTCTGAATATTGTTGGAGGTGAAAGCTAGGATAGCCTTAACACTAGTATCATGAAGGTAAAAGCATGAAGTTAAATTAAATACTGACAAAATTTTAGGCATACTGCGAGCCAAAAAAGAGTGAGACCTTTGCAAGATCAAAATGTTTACATGCATGCAAAAAACAGATGACAGCACAGAGCAGTGTGTCACAGAATTAAGGTGGCTTAGTAAAACCTGTGAGTTTGGTGAGGTGAAAGGGACTGGTCAAAGATTGTCTTTAATTCTGTTAATGAGTCTATGAGAGAGTGGTCCATGAAGGAGATTTACCTTCAGAAAAAATATCGCCCCCTATATGTAAAGTAGCAAAAACTGTGAAAACACATGCTAAAGAGCTAACTTCACTGGAGGAGGTTATCCATATAAGGCAGGCTTAGGAGCTGTGCCTAACAGCTGCTGAAGTGGAGCAACTAATCTGCATGGGTCCTGTATTAGCATGGTATTTGCATAGTGGGTGCGGGACATAGTGGGTAATAGTATTTGGGGTTTATCTACTCACAAATCTGTCAATATCTGTAATTCTACTGAAGGGAAATACAAAATACTGGGGTTTTTTTGTTTTGTTTTGTTTTTTTGTTTTGTTTTCTTTTGTAAATTGCTACTCTCTGTTTCAAATCTGTCTGGATTAATTAAAGGGTAAAATCTCCCCTTAGTTAAAAAGCATCTTGAAAAAAAGGTGACTGCATATTTCAGCTGGAAATAGTGAAGAAAGGAGTGGGGTTTGATATTATGTCCTTTTTTTTTTTTTTTTTTTTTAATCAAAATGGTGGAAGCATTTCCATCTTACTTCAGTTTTCTTGTCAAATGATAGTTCTGACTATAGCTTTTTTGAGGCCCTTTGTTATGTTATAGACAGTGGATGTTTGTATGCTACTTGATGTTTAAGAGCTGCTATGAAGGAGAAAGGTGGAAGCTGAGACAGCTCTCTCTTTTTCTGAGCTGAGATTACTGAAGAGAAACAGCAGATGGAGAGAGTGGCTAAAGCTGGCAGACAGTGGGTGGAGACAGCAGATGGCAAAAGCAGCCAGCTAGGTGGTGTGGGTGAACAGAGGGTGGAGCCAGGGGGCAGAGCCAAGGAACAGTTCTATAGGATGGAGTGAGTGACCAGTAGATGGTGTCAGTGGACAGCTGGTGTGAAAGACACTCCCTATGTACTCTAGGATTGGTTGGGAGGCTAGTTAGTCCTGATTCCACAGATCAGTGCCAGTTTCGCCATTAAGTCTTGTATGTTCTGTTATGCAGGGTGGGTTGTTGGGAACTTTGCTCTGTACTGATTTGCTAGATCAGTGTTGAGTTCTGTTATTTGGCCTTTTACACTCTGTTTTACTACTATTAAAAGTTCTGTTTACTACATTCAACTTGTGATTGCAAGAGGGGAAGCCTTACTCCTTTTGGGGTGCCCAGGGAACAGTGCAGGATTTCCCAGAAATCTGGCTGGGGGTTCGAGCTGGTTGGTGGTGCTAGATTATTGGGAAACCCCTGTGTAGCGAACCCGGCCCTTGTCCTGCCAGCCTGCCCTGGCAGAAGATTTTACATCCACAGTACTAAAGATAACAGAATATAGCCAGAAAATGTCAAAAATGCATCCAAAAACAATGAAAGTAACTGCTAAGAGGGAAATTGCGTACAGATTGCTGTGTGGATCACAGTATGGCCCCCAAATAGTGTTTTGCCTTTGTAAGCTCTGTCACAAACATGGGGGAAAAAATAATCATTTTGCAAAGACTACTGCTTCCAAATGCAGAATCAGGAGCATGCAGTGGAAGACAATCTAGTTGAGGATTTTTACATAGATGTGCTGGAATCAAGCAAAACTGAGGTGAGGGACTGGATATTGGATACTGCCAAAGAAAGTGAATAAAACTGTTTTTCTACTCAGAGTGAACACAGTACCTCAGGTTAATACTCTGTTTGAACAAGATTATGAGAGATTGAAAATAAGACAAAAACTGAGACCAAAAAAAAATAAAACTAAGTGATTATTCTGAAATAAATATGCTAGTGGAGAAGTACATTACTAGCATCACAAAATAAAAAATATTCCTCTCTCACCCCTATGGGTGGTATGTGTCATCCTCAACCTCGGGTCCTCTACCAGAGGCCTGGGAGTTTGAGGGTTCTGCGCAGTATCTTAGCTGTTCCTAGCACTGCACTCTTCTGCACAGAGAGCTCTGATGTTGTTCCTGGGATCTGTTGGAGCCACTCTCCCAGCTTAGGAGTCACAGCCCCGAGTGCTCCTACCACCACCGGGACCACTTTGGCCTTCACTTTCCACATCCTCTCTAGTTCCTCTTTCAGGCCCTGGTACTTCTCCAGCTTCTCATACTCCTTCTTCCTGATGTTGCTGTCACTTGGCACTGCTACATCTATCACCACCGCTGTCTTCTGGTCCTTGTCTATTACCACGATGTCTGGTTGATTGGCCAGTACCTGCCTGTCCGTCTGGATCTGGAAGTCCCACAGGATCTTAGCCCTGTTATTCTCCACGACCTTCTGTGGGATCTCCCATCTGGTCTTGGGAGGGTCTAGCCCATACACTGTGCAAATGTTCCTGTACACAATGCCAGCTACTTGGTTGTGCCGTTCAGTGTATGCTGTTCCTGCCTGCATCTTACATCCTGCCACGATGTGTTGGACTGTCTCTGAGGCCTCTCTGCACAGTCTGCACCTTGGGTCCTGTCTAGTGTGGTAGACCCCTGCTTCAATGGATCTGGTGCTCAGTGCCTGTTCTTGTGCTGCTATGATCAGCGCCTCAGTGCTGTCTTTTAGTCCAGCCTTTTCCAGCCACTGGTAGGATTTCCCAATGTCAGCCACCTCAGCTATCTGTCGATGGTACATTCCATGCAGGGTCTTGTCTTGCCATGGCACTTCTTCTGCTTGATCTTCCTCCCATGTCTGCTGCTGCTGCCTCAGGCATTCTCTCAGCAGCTCATCTTTGGGTGCCATCTTACTGATGTACTCCTGGATGCTCTGGGTTTCATTCAGGACAGTGGCTTTGACACTCACCAAACCCCGCCCGCCTTCTTTCCGGCTGGTGTACAGTCTCTGGGTGTTGGACTTGGGGTGGAAACCTCCGTACATTGTGAGGAGCTTCCGGGTCTTCACATCGGCAGCCTCCATGTCCTCCTTTGGCCAGCTCACTATACCGGCAGGGTATCTGATGACTGGCAGGGCGTACCTGTTGATGGCGTGGATCTTGTTCTTCCCATTCAGCTGGCTCTTCAGGACCTGGCTTATCCTCTGGTGGTACTTGGATGTTGCTGTCTTCCTTGCCTCCTCATTGTGGTTCCCATGTGACTGTGGTGTGCTAAGGTACTTGTAGCTGGTCTGCATGTCTGCTATGTGGCCTGCTGGTAGTTCCACCCCATCAGTCTTGACTACCTTTCCTCTCTTTACTACCATCCGGCCACACTTCTCCAGTCCGAATGACATCCCAATATCCTCACTGTAGATCCGTGTCAGGTGGATTAGCGAGTCGATGTCTCGTTCATTCTTAGCATACAGCTTGATGTCATCCATGTAGAGGAGGTGGCTGATGGTAGTTCCACTCTTGAACTTGTATCCATATCCAGTCCTTGTGATTATCTGGCTGAGGGGGTTCAAGCCAATGCAGAACAGCAGCGGGGAGAGCGCATCACCTTGGTATATGCCGCACTTGTTGGCCACTTGTGCAAGCTGTCTTGAGTTGACTTCCAGTGTTGTCTTCCACAGTCCCATTGAGTTCTTGAGGAAGGTCCTTAGTGTCCTGTTGACTCTGTATAGTGCCAGACATTCACAGATCCATGTGTGCGGCACTGAGTCGTAGGCTTTCCTGTAGTCAATCCAGGCTGTGCTCAGATAGGTCTGTCTAGACCTTGAGTCTTGGGCGACTGCTCTATCTATGAGCAACTGGTGTTTTGAGCATCCGGTGTTGTTCCCAATGCCCTTCTGAGCTGTGCTCAGGTACTGGCCCATGTGGTCCTGTAGCTTGGCGGCTATGATGCCTGATAGGACTTTCCATGTTGTGGGGAGGCAGGTTATTGGCCGGTAGCTGGACGGTGCTGTTCCCTTGTGGGGGTATTTCATGATCAGCACTGTCCTTCCTTGTGTTAGCCAGTCTGGGTGGGAGCCTGCTGCTAGCAGCTGGTTCATCTGTGCTGCTAGGCGTTCATGCACTGCTGTTAGTTTCTTTAGCCAGTAGGTGTGGATCATGTCCGGGCCAGGTGCTGTCCAGCTCTTCATGTTCTTGACCCGCTGTTAGACGTCTGCTACTGTGATGGTGACTGGTTCCTGTTCTGGGAGATTGCTGTGGTCTGTTCTCAGGTCCTGCAGCCACTTTGCACTGGTGTTATGGGTCTTCTCTTTCTCCCAGATGTTCTTCCAGTACTGTTCAGTTTCTGCTGGTGGTGGCTCTGCTGTTATTGTGTTGTTGCACTGCAGTTGGGAGTACACCTTGGATGGTTCTTTGGAAAACAGGGCATTTATCTTTTTGGCCTCTGCTTCTCTAGTGTATCTCCTTAGCCTGGTGGCTAGTGCTGTGAGCCTTTGCTTAGCAGTCTCTAGGGCTTCAGCTGGAGTCAGGCCCTTGTATTTTTTCAGTAGCCGAGTCTTATCCTTAATCTCTACACCCTTCTGTAGTTCCACCAGCTGGCTAACTTCTCTCCAGGTTGCCTTGATCTTATCCTCCAAACTCATTTTCCAGCGGGGGTATGTACTGCTGTTCTTTTTGATTGTGTAGCCAAGCATCTCTAGGATTACAGAGGCTGTAGTGTATACCAGTTCATTGGTTTGAGTTATGGTGGTAGTAGGAATTGTCATTAGGACTCTCTTGGTATCTTCTAGTATACTAGCTGATGGTACTTCTCCCATGAGCCTTGGTAATTGGTCTCAAGGGTTGACTGTGGCTATTATATCCATGATCTTATGCCTCATATCAGCTGCTGTGCTCTGTAATGGAGGGGGTGGCAGTGAAGTTCCAGCTTCAGGTGTTGGCTGCACATCTAGTTGTTCTTCTGGGTCTTCTTCTTGAGTCTGGGAGGTAATGTGGAGTTGGTCTATCTCCAGTTGTGAGAGCAGCTGCCTCTTTACTATGTTGAAGCGTTGGGTAACTAGCTGTTTTTCAGTTAGCATGGATGTAGGTCTTTTGTCCATCTATAGTTCCCTCATATGTTTCATATATCCCCTCTCATTAGGGCTACTGTTGTAGTAGCATTCCATCAGTTCCAGGTTCTCTTGTCTCCTCCATGCATGGTTTGTTCCAGTAGCCCACTTATCATCAGATTGTCCTGGTTTCCCAACATCTGGCACAGACCTTGTTAATCCAGGCAACATCCAAGCCAGCATGACTCTCCTAGTTTGTGTCACTCTTATATTCAAGGTAGGCAAGTGAGGCATTAGGGGGTCTTTTTGCCCAAGGACCCCTACTGGGAAGGTAGACAGGTACCCACGGGGATTTGAACCCTGGTCTCCCATATCAAAGGGCATCACGCTTAACCACTACAGTGCTCTTAACCACTGTGCTATCCAGTCACCTTTTATAGAGATATAAAAGTTCCTGTTCATTGTAGTACAAAGAATGTGACTAGGAGCCATTGACTTAAAGACACACTCCGGGCATGGCTACATACTGAATTGGCACATGATAAGCCAGCTTGCTCCATGCTATTTCACCATGTCAGTACTGTTACAATCACTCCAGAACTTTTACTATTGTCTTTATAGCCCAGCTGAAGCCAGATGCTATGTAGAGATTTGCAAAGAAGCAACATGGAGGTCTGTTCATACTTTTATTTAGCACTACTTGGTTGTTTTGGCATTGTACTCCATTATTTAGTTTGGTAAGGTGGTGCTATAGTTCATTTTTGCTTAGAATTCGCCATCCACTGTCCTCTGATGGGAACATTGCATACTAATCGCCTGTAAGTGGTGATGCACAGAAGCTCTCAAAGAAGAAAGATCGCAATTGTTTCTGCATCAGAATTAAATTACTAGCTTAGCATTGTATGACCAACACGGTGACAGCATTAATTTATGTTTTATTTATTGAATTTTGTGAATAATACTGAAATAGATGTTCTTTTTTAAAAAAATTATAGCAAAACCATCTGTAAGTAGACTTAAGTTTACAGATCTTGTACACGGAAAGAGTCCTGAAGTCTCACCATGTCTCAGGGCTTGCCTACACTGCATTGATCTCCAGGGATCAACGCAGCGGGATCTATTGAGCGGCCAGTGAAGAACCACTCAATCAATCCCAGAAGTGCTCGCTGTTCAATGCATTAACTCCACTCCAAAAAAGTAATTCTACATCCAACAAAGAGCATTTCCCATTGGTGCAGCCCAGTGAAGACGCTGTGGGATGAGAGAGGATAAGTAAATCAATGGGCAATCCACATTCTTACATAGATTGTGTATCTCCTGTCAACACAACACAACAGTGTCAACTAAACCTGTGTTCTTTTCTTGTTATTTTAAAGGAAGATGAATTGATTTCTTTTATACTAATAGAAGATATTTTGATCCATATATAAACCTCAAGAATGAATAATTTATGCTGTTTAATCCTCTGCAAGAGAGAAACACGGATTGGGAAAGGGGTACATACATTTTTAAAAAAAAAATAAGTACCAAATCATTTGCACCCACCAAAAAAAAATCCCCCAACCAGCACATGTATAAATGCATGTGTTAATCAAATAACTGGTCAAGCAGAAAAGTATATGCAATATAATTCCATTCTTCTGTAAATTGGCTCATGTATATTCCCACATGTAAAGAATATCAGGTATCATGGGTTTCAGGTATCATTCAGAAAAGCAGCACTTGTTGGCACTATATAAGCCAGTGGTTCTCAACCATTGTGTTGGGACAATTCCCATGTCACCACAGAGCAGTAAGTGTGTCGTGGAGAGCTGGGGAAAAGGCTACATTCTGCCTGGAGCGTGGGGCTGGCATGCCCTTCAGGGCACAATATGCCATCAAGTGTGTCATGACCTGCAGAAGGTTGAGAACCACTGATATAAGCAACCTCAAAGAAGAAAAGTTACTCATGTGTAAACTTTTCTCTTTTTTTGCAACCAACCAGCCTTTCATGAATCACAGAATCATAGAATCATAGGGTTGGAAGGGACCTCATAGGTCATCTAGTCCAACCCCCTGCCAGAGGCAGGACCACTCCCACTAAACCATCCCAGTCATGGTTTTGTCCAGCCGGGCCTTAAACACCTCCAAAGATGGAGACACCACCACCTCCCTTGGCAGCTCATTCCAAGGCTTCACCACTCTCCTAGTAAAAAAGTTTTTTCTAATATCCAGCCTCGACCTCCCTAACTGCAACTTGAGAACATTGCTCCTCGTTCTGTCTGTTATTACCAAGAACAGTCGAGCTCCATCTTCCTTAGAGCATCCCTTCAAGTAGTTGAAGGTTGCTATCAAATCCCCCCTCAATCTTCTCTTCTGCAGACTAAATAAGCCTAATGCTTTCAGTCTTTCCTCATAGGGCTTGTGCTCCAGCCCTTTAATCATTTTGGTTGCCCTCCTCTGAACTCTCTCTAGCATGTCCCTGTCCTTTTTGTAGTAGGGAGCCCAAAACTGAACACAGAACTAGATAAATAAAACATTTGTCATTTATTTTGCAGGTATATCGACCTGTGTCTGCCACAGATAGCTTACAAGACTGTAGAGCTTATCTTGAGTCTCTGCCAGACTCTGATTCACCAGAGCTATTTGGAATGCATGCCTGTGCTGGAAAAGCATTCCTGCAATCTCAGGCACAAGCCTTTATTGATACCATTGTCAGTATGCAGCCAGGAATGAACATGGGCGTGCTGATCACCAGGTCAGTCTTTTAAAACAGAACTGTTTGTGTGAGAGAACAAAGCAAAAATCTATACATAAAAAAATAAAGAAATTATTTGTCATGCTTCAATCAATCAATCAATCAATCAAATTGCCACAGTTTAAAGGTTAGCTGCATATATTTAACTCTAATTTACAAATGTCTTCAAGAGTAAGACAAGGTGGGTGAGGTAATCTTCATTAGACCAATTTCCATGGGTGAGAGCAACAAGCTTTTCAGCTCTACAGAGCTCTTCTTCAGGTCTGGGAGAGATACTCAGGAGCTGTTTACACTTCAAACACTGCGTGGCCACTGCAGCACTTCAGTGAAGACACTACCTATACCAAAAGGAGGACTTTTCCTGTCAGTGCCACTTCCATGAAAAGCGGTTGCTAGGCCAACAGGAGAAATCTCCAGTTAACCTGTTGTCTAAATGAGGAGTTAGGCTGGATTAACTATTCACTAAGGCCTGTGGATTTTCACCCCCTAAGCATCACAGTTATGCCCACTTAATTTCCTAGTGTAGACCAGGCCTTAGCTGTCACAGCTAAATATAAGATGGAACAGCTGGTTAAGTCTAAGGAATTAACATGCAAGAGTTAACAGGTTGCATGCTCAAAAAAAAGTGCACAATTAACACCATCTCTGAACTCATAGGATAAAGGAAAATTAATGTGTTACAGATGGTTGTAATGAGACAAAAACCAGTATCTATTGAGTCCATGATTTCTGGCATCTATCAGGGTCATTTAACCTCTCAAAGCATTGGAAGGTAAAGGAATTCAGCACTAACTAACTGCAAACGTCTCTCTTCTTTTTTTGAAGACATATATATAAAACACCAATCAAAGAATCCCTAATAAAGACCTGTCTACACTATAAAGTTTTATCAATAAAAGTAACAGCAGTGATCAAAAACATTGTAATTAAAATGTTTGTGCCTGTCCACAAAGCAGTTATTGTGTCACCAAAGCACATTCAGTTGGTGCTCTAGCATTGATAGTGAGAGCAGTGCACTGTGGGCACTTATCCCATTGTGCAGCTTGCCCCATTGTGCCACTAGGAGTTGTGGAAAGGCAGAGAGGATCACAGTGCATCATGGGTGCAGTTTCAACATCCCATGATTCAGTGATTTCCATCCTACCATTCCATGGGTTGCCAGCACCCACCATATCTCTGTCTGAAAGAATTGATCCTGCACTGCTCGCTGCTGTTTTTGTCAGTGTGCTGAATGTATCACAGCTGGTCATGTAGTATCGCATGAACTCCCAGTCAGAACTGGAATCCAAGATACCTGACTTGGTGCATGCCATGCAAACAACAATGCGGAAATACTGTTTGCATTTACAGAGCATCTGCACATGGTGCATCGCTACTTTTGGGTGCATGAAACAACATGAGACAACAAGTGGTTGAGTTGCATCATTATGCAAGTCTGGGATGATGAGCAGTGGCTTTAGAACTTTCAAATGCACAAAGCCCCTTTCATGGAACTGAGAGTCTCGGAAATGTGTGTGAACTAGTGGATGGTTTCAGAATGATGGGTTTCCCTAACTGTGGCAGGGCAATAGATGGCACACATCTCCCAATTTTGGCCCCTGACCATTTTGCAACAGAATACATCAAGAGAAAGGGGTACTTCTCTATGGTGTTACAGGTACTTATGGATCACTGTGGGCATTTCATGGACATCAGTTGGGTTGGTCAAGGAAGATGCATGATAGATACATTTTCAGGAACACTATCCTGTAAAGAAAGCTCCAAGCATGGACTTTCTTTCCAGATCAAAAGACTCCAAGAGGACATTGAAATGCTCATTGTGATTCCAGGAGACCCAGCTTACCCCTTACTGCCATGGCTCATGGCCTTATATATGTAACTTAGATCAATGGTTTACAAACCATGGGTCAGGACTCAGTACTGAATCGCAGACCCTGGCGTACTGTGTCACGGTGCCCCCTGCTGCCACCATCAAAAGACTGGAATGCATTGCTCAAAGATGTAATTGTTGGGTCATGAGCATAAACGATTTTTTTTAAACTGGGTTTGGAGGTAAAAAGGTTTCAAAACCACTGACTTAGATAGCCCGAAGCAGTGCTTCACTAACAAGCCAGGCAGGTGCCAAATGACTGTTAAAAGCTTGTTGGCAATTCCTTTATGGCAGGTTAGGCCTAGATGAGGGACCTATTCTGATAATTATTGTGCTCTATAATATTTGTGAAGCTAAGGGTGAAAAATTGTTCTCTGAATGGAGCACAGAGGTGGATTGCTTTGTGGCTGAATGTGAACCACCAGATGTCAGGACTATTAGACGGGCACAGTGGTGAACCATTCAAATCAGGGAGGCCTTGAGGAACTATTTTGACAATGAGCACCCAAGCAGCTATCATGGTAAACAGCACTGTGCCATGCTATGACTGCTGTCCAGCTTGTTCTGTATATCAGTGTGAGGTGCAACCATCCTGTGCAAGAGACAAGGATTGCTTATTCTTCACAGAGTATGTCTTTATTAAATAACAGTTATTCACAATGCACATTAAAAACTAGGCTGAAGGGGAGAAATAAGTAAAGGGCAGCAAGAGCTAAGACAGCTGGGTGTAAGCCTAGCTATCATTCTGGAAGTTGCCTGAAAGGACGGAATGAACAAGATACTGAGACACTGAGAGTTTGGTAGGAGTGTGTTGGTGGAATTTGTTTGCAGATGACACTAAATTGGGGGGACTGGTACATTTGTGGGGGGCAGAGATAGAATACAGAGAGCCTTAGACAAATTAGAAAATTGAGCCAAAGTAAATCTGCTGAGCTTCAACAAGTACAGAGTCCTGCACTTAGGACAGAAGAATCCTGTGCTCTGCAGCCTAGGGACCAACTGGCTAGTTTGGCAGAAAAGGATCTGGGGGTTACAGTGGACAAGAAGCCAGAAATGAGTCAACATGTGCCCTTATTTCCAAGATGCTAATGGTGTATTGGACTGCAGTAGTGGAAACATTGCCAGCAGATTGAGGGAAGTGATTGTTCCCCTCTATCTGGTACTGGGAGTGATGAGGCCTGATTTGGAATACTGTGTTGTCTCCACTACAGAAAGGATGTGGACAAAAATCAGAAAAGTACAGCAGATGGCAACAAAAATGATGAGGGACTAGAGCACATGACTTGAGAGGCTGAGGGAGCTAGGTTTGTTTAGTCTGCAGAAGAGAAAAATGGGAGGATTTGATAGCAGCCTTTGACTACCTGAAAGGGGGCTCCAGAGAGGATGGAATTAGGGTGCATTCAGGAACTTGTGGATCACCATGGGTGTAACAGTAGATGGGTCATAAATGGCAGAACTGGAAGCAATGGTCTCAAGTTGCAGTGGGGAAGACATAGGTTGGCTATTAGGAAATCATTTTTCACTAGGTGATGATGAAGCACCAAAATGAGTTACCTAGGGAGGTGGTAAAATTGCCACCTTTGGAGGCTTTTAATGTGTGACTTGACATAGCTCCGGCTGGGATGATTTAGTTGGTATTTGTCATGCTTTGAGGTGGGGTTGGACTAGATGACCTTCTGAGATAACTTCCTACTTTAATCTTCTATGATACCTGTGAAATCTCAGGATGCGTTAACACACTTTTCCACTGCACTGCTTAGCTGAATAGGGGAATAGTAAGCACATGCAAACAAAGCTACTTTCATACATTTCTATCCATTCAATCACCTGTATAATGCAACAAAGCAAAGGACAGTTGTACCTCTTGTCGCTAAGGAGCATCCAGTTCAAAATATATCACCTACCTGAGCTCCCTTATTATACATCCTACATACCTGAGCTGGAAGCAGGGGGACTGTCTCAAACCCTATGGGACTGAGAAGAGGTCCTGGCCTCTTATGTCAGCAGTTGACCAACTCCCTCCCTCCACAGCGTCCTCTAGCTCAATTGCCTTATTCATGACTTCCTTCATCAGGGTTCAGTCCAGTGTCTGCTACTTTCAAGCCCATGGAGGAATCAATGGGTCTTTTGGTGGTGGAGATGGGGTTGTCACTGAGGATGGCTTCCAGCTCCTTATAGAAGCAGAAGGTCTTTGGCTGTGCACCAGAGTGACAGTTTGACTTCCTAGACTTTGGTACCCCTGCCTCAGCCACTTAATCTTCACACAGCATTGCAGCATGTCCCATTCATAGCCCATCTCTGCCATTAAATGAGAAATTTAAGAGTACATATCAAAGTTCCTTCAGCTGGAATGGAGCTGGGATTGCACAGCCTCGTCTCCCAAAGATCAAGAAGCCCTGGGGGTGCTCTGAACAGAAGAGCGTTTGGTGCATGGAGATGCAATATAAGCTTTCCATGCCAACCAAATAGAAAGTCCAGTTTCAAAAATTTTGAGGACTTTCAAGGGAGAGGGATAAACGGCTGTGAAGCAGCAGAGTTCAAACTGTTGGCCAGGGCAATGACAAATGGCACTATGCCTCTCATCGAGATGCTTTTATTTTGTCACAAAAGCAGGGGAGTTGGATGGGTGGGGGATTACAGTGTGTACACCATCACTGTTTTGGTGCAAAAAACTGACTTGGTCTCCAAAAGTCTCTTGTGTAGACCAAGCCTTAGATAGGAACTGGCTTGTCAGGAGTCACATTAAAGCCTTAGGACATGCCTACATGTACAGCACTGCAGTGGCACAGCTGCACCAATGCAATTTTGCTGCTGCAACATGTCTGATGAATGTGTTTTATGTTGATGGGAGAAAGCTCTCCAGCCAGCATAATGCAACCATCTCTATGAATGGCAAACGAGTATAACCTGAAACCTGCTAGAGATGATCTATATAGATTAGGATATGCCCAGAAATCACAAGGGGAAGGAGTTTTAGAGTATCTCCTACTGGAACCCACCACTTCTGACAATTCTAGAATTATAAGTCTCACGCTTTCCCCCCTCCCCCAATATCTCCCCCAGTGGTGGAAAGAGCCAGGACGAATTAGTACTGGAAGTAACATCTGACATTCTAAGGCAGCTGCCATTCACTATAGAAGAGCAAGATACAGAACGGATACCTGGAACTGAACATTCCTCCAAAATTAAAACCACACTCAGAAGCTTAATGTCAGGACCCATTTGGGCTCTTCTTGCAAAAGACACTAAAGGTCAGAACAATGTTTTACATAATGTTTAATTAGACAGAACCTTTTATTCTCTCGAATTAATCTTTCTTTTTTAAAAAAATCTGTTTTTAACATTCTGCTGCTGTACAATCTCTCTCCTCATTCACAACATGCCGCCCATTTATAAAGTTTGGAGGTGGTCCCTTGTTGTTGTTGGAAGCTTCAGGACTAAGTCCTGCCCTTCAGCCTGGGCCACCAAAAGTTCTGCTTCTGGTGGTGAAATGAGATAGTAGTTCAGTTATTTGTCAGTTTGTTTTATAACTTTAATTTTTATTTATTTTCATTTAGTAGCAACTTTATTCCCACTTCTGGCTTCACTATCACTGAGGTCTTACCCCCCTGATTCCTTCAGTACAGGACTTACCAAATGGACTCTCTGCCCCCCAGTAAAGCAGCAGAGAAGCCCTGCAAGAATCCAGTCAAATCTCAGAAGTGCTGTGGGCAGCTTTTCAATAGCTTCAGTGAGTGAGCTATGCCCTGCTGCCACAGAGCTGCAACCCTCTCTCTACCAGTGCATAAGAGTCAATGAGACAGCTGTGCCAGAGGCATAGCCTTCATCCCAAGCCAGATCTCTGCTATTGAAGATTTGATCAGAAGCATGAAGATTTCAGAGATGAGAACCCCTCCAGTCAGGGCCGTCCTTAGGGTCAGGCGAGAGGGGCAGCCTCCCAGGGCCCTGCACTTTGGAGGGCCCCACGGGCTGCACTGCTGCCCCCCACATGCCAGGGACTGGGCAACCTGGATAAAAGTGGCAGCCCAGTTCACTCTACTGTGGGGCCAGAGGAGTGGCTTGGTGTGAAAGTTGCTTAAGGCAGTAGATCATTGCAACAAAGGTGAGTCGTTAGGATTAACAATGAAGTGCTAACAGTTGGTTATTTCCCAGTAACGGTCCTTCTTCCAGATGGGCTGCTCACATACATTCAGTTTCAGGTGTCTATGTGCTGCAGTGCACAGTCGCTCAGAAAGTCTTTAGCGTTAGCCTGTCAGTTCAGGGCACATGGCCAACACCCCCTCCACGCCGCAACCACGGCTATATAGGTGACTGTGACCCTGACCCTCTCAGTCCCATATACCTTTGCCAACTCTGTAGCAGGGACAGTGGGAGGGGCATTAATGTATGTGAGCAGCCCATCTCGAAGAAGGACGGTTACTGGGGAGTAACCAACCATTCTCCTTCAAGTGCTGCTCACATCATTCAGTTACAGGTGACTGCTAGCCATACCCGGGGATGGTGGGAGGAGTTACAGTCTACCCACACTGAGTACAGCTCTGCCCGAAGTGTCATCATCTCTAGCCTGTTGAGCAATGGCATAGTGCGTCGTGAAGGTATGTATCGACAACCACGTAGCAGCCCTGCAGATCTCTTGGATCAGGACCTTGGTGAGGAAGGCCATAGAAGACGACTGAGCCCTGGTAGAGTGGGCTCTCACAGTTTCTGGAAGAGGCATGTTTGACCTTCCGTAGCAGTCTTTGATGCAGTTTACAATCCATTTGGAGATGCACTAAGAGGACACTGGGGACACTCTCACGTGTTCGGTGACCGCCACGAACAGTTGGGAGGTCTTACGGAATGATCGAGTACGCCCGATATAAGTTAAGAGTGCTCTCCTCACGTCTAAGGTTTGCCACTGCCTCTGGTTTTCTGTGACTTGGGGGTCGGGCAGGGGCATCACTGGTGCCGGGCACATGGGACACGTCCCCGAATCCCAGATCCAGTGCCCTGGGTCTGGTAGGGCCCCACCTCTCCCGGTCTCCAGTCGCCCACAGCCTCGACAGGCCCATCCCCAGCCGGGGATCCAGGGCTCAGCCACCTGCAGCCACGGAGGCCACTCCTGGCCCCATCCCCGGCCGGGGATCCGGGGCCCGGCCACCTGTGGCCATGGCAACCCCATCCCCAGCTGAGGATCCAGGGCTCAGCCACCCGCAGCCATGGAGACTGCTTCTGGTCCCATCCCCAGCCAGGGATCCGGGGCCCAGCTGCCCACTGCGGCGGCAGTCCCATTCCCAGCCAAGTATCTGGGGCTCACCTGCCCGCAGCCGTGCAGGCTGCTCCTGGCCCCATCCCCGGCTGGGGATCTGGGGCTCAGCCACTCGCAGCCGCTCCCGGCCCCATCCCGGCTGGGGGCATGGCCTGCGGCCAGGGGGCATGGCCTGCTGGCAAGGGGCATGGCCTGGAACAGTGCCCTGGGTGCTTCGCCAGGGCAATGACGCCACTGGGGGTCGGAATAGAAAACTGGCAGGCAAGTTTCTTGCTTCATATGGAAGGGGGTGGCCACCTTGGGTAAAAAGGAAGGGTGGTGACAGAAGACCACCTTGTCCGGGAAGAACGCCGTGTATGGGGGTTCAGAGCAAAGAGCTCGCAACTCTGAAACCCTTCTAGCTGAGGTGATTGCTCCTAAGAAAGCCATCTTCCATGACAAAACTAGCAGGGTGGCTGAATCCAAGGGTTCGTACGGCGGCTCTGTTAACGCCAGGAGTACAAAGTTTAGATCCCACTGAGGGGTGGGCTTACAAGGGAGAAAAAGCTTTTCCATCCATTTCAGGAACCTGTGAGATATGGGGTGTGAAAAGACTGGGGCCCCATCTACCCTTTTGTGAAGGGCCGAAATTGCTGCTAAGTGGACTCTCAGTGAGGACAGCGACAGGCCTTTTTCTCTAAGGTCAAGAAGATAGTCCAGAATTGTATGGATTAGTGCTGCGACAGGATCTATGCCTTTGTAACGGGACCATGTGGAGAAGCATTTCCATTTGACCATGTATGTGGAGCTAGTGGAGGGTTTTCTGCTACCAACCAGGACCTTCTTAACCCTGTCCGTGCAGCACCTCTCTTGCTCGCTGAGCCAGAGAGCAACCAGGCTGTCAGGTGTAGGAGGCCTGGGTTCGGGTGCTGAAGGTGCCCCAAGTCCTGTGTGAGGAGATCCGCCCACTGAGGGAGGCAGAGTGGGGTCTTTATTGACATATGCTGAAGGTGCGAGTACCAATGTTGTCTGGGTCAGTCCGGAGCTATCAGGATGATGTGCAGTTTGGCCGCAAGGACCTTCAGTAGCACTCTGTGGATCAGGGGAATTGGCAGGAAGGCATACATCAGGACCCCCAACCAACTGAGGAGGAAGGCGCCGCTGAGTGAGCCCTCCTCCCGACCCTGGAGGGAACAGAATTGGAGGCATTTGCAGTTCTGTTTCATGATGAAGAGGTCCACCAGGGGAGGTCCCCATCTGTCTGTCAACAGGGAAAATACCTTGTTGTGAAGAGACCACTTGTGATTCGCTAGGGTTTTCCTGCTGACTGAGTCCGCTAAGCTGTTGTCCACCCCCAGTAGATCAAAGGCAACCGGCATAATGTGGTGATCTATCACCAGCTGCCACAGTTTGGACGCCGCCTCAAACAGGGCAGAGGAGCATACGCCCCCTTGCCGGTTGTATTGTTTTGTCCATGAGGACCTGGACCATTCTGCTGCGAATTTTGTCGAGGAAGGTCATTCAGGCCAGTCTGATGGCCTGGAATTCCTTCACATTTATGTGGAGGAGTTTGTCCTTGGAGGTCCAGAGACCCTCTGTGGAGAGGCCCCCAGACAGATGGACTCTCCAACCCAAGTCCAAAGCGTCTGTTATCAGGGTCACTTAGGGTTTGGGCTCCCTGAATGGAATACCCCCCATCGCAAAGCGGGGGTCCCTCCAGATTTGGAGGGACTCCAGGGCATGCTGCGGAACTGAAAGTACCTTGTCTAGATGGTCTTTCCATGGCTGGAACATCGTGGAGAACCAGAGCTGGAAGGGTTTCATCCTCAAGCGTGCTATCCAGATTACCAAGGTGGCAGCCGCCATGTGGCCCAGAAGCTGCATGCACGGGTGAGCTGTGGTTAGTCTCGGCGCTTGCAGTTCCACAATGATGGTGGAGGTGGACTGAAATCTTGACAGGGGCAAGGACGCCATGCCTCAATGGGTGTTTAGTCACGCCCCTATGAATTCTATGTCCTGAGTGGGCTGGAGCTTTGACTTCTCTGTGTTTATGCAGAGACCGAGGAATCTGCAGAGCTTTACTACCAGTTTGACGTGATGTTGCACCTGGCCGCTTGACTTCCCTACTATGAGCCAGTCGTCTAGGTAGGGGTAGATTTTGATGCCCCTCCTGCGTAGGAACGCTGCGACCAGTGCCACACATTTTGTAAACACCCTGGGAGCCAGCAATAGACTGAAGGGAAGAGCGGTGAACTGGTAATGGCTCTGTGCCACCAGAAATCTGAGGAAGCATCTGTGGTGGGGTTGAATAGCTATGTGAAAGTAAGCGGCCTTTAGATTGAGGACTGCAAACCAATCTCCTGGGGACAGGAAGGGGACAATCTGAGGCAGGGAAACCATGAAGAACTTTATTCTCTTTATGTACTTGTTTAGCGCTCTGAGGTCTAAAATAGTCCGTAGATCCCTATTGGGTTTGGAGACCAGAAAGTATCGGGAGTAAAACCCCTTGCCCCTCTCCTACTTGGGGACCTTTTCTATGGCTCCGAGGGAGAGGAGTTTGTGGCATTCGGCCTCGAGCCAGAGTAACTGTTCTTGGTTTCCCAGTGCTGCACGACGAGGCAGTTTTCTGTCCCGAGGGGTTGAACGGAAGTGGATGCGGTATCCTCGCACCACTGTGTTGAGGACCCACTGGTCTGATGTAATGTGGGCCCACTGGCAGGCAAAGTGGCGCAAGCAGTGGGGGGGAGAATAGAGGCCTTGGCTCGCTGCTCTCGCAGGGACTGCCAAAAGTGCTGTTTATGGCCTGAGGAGCAGTCGGACCCCTGTCCACGCCTTCAGGACTGTGAGGTGTTGAGCTTTCCCCCGCCTTGCCTAGACCAGTGGTTCCCAACCTTTTCTCTGCCATGGCACACCTTGAGACCTTCAAATTTTTCGAGGCACACCACCATTAAAAAAAAAAAAAATCTATGAATATTCAAATTAACTTATGAATATTCATGAGCCATGGCACAGAGGTTCAGAAATGCTGCTATGTGCAGTAGTAGGGGTAGCAGAGCATGGGTGGCAGAACAGCAGAGGTCAGCAGTCGTGTGCAGTGGCAGGAGTCTGGGAAGCAAAGCAGGGCAGGGGTGACAAAAGAGGACAAGGGCAGCTATGTGGGGAACAGCACAAGGGTGGCAAGAGAGGAAGGGAGAATAAGAGTAGCTTGGGGGGGGCAGGAGGGAATTGGGGAGTGGGAAGGTAGGGCAGGGGAGCATGGCGGAGCACCCACTTCTTCCTTCTCTACAGTGGCTCCCTGCCCCCCCCGGGCAAATCCTCATCCCACTGCTGCTCCCTCCCACCCCAGTGGGTCCCGTCCTTCCCTCCCCCAGCCCCCTGCTGCCTGTGATGGACCCTCCAGCCCCCAGCTACACCCCCAGACACAGCCACCCCACCCCCCCAGGTACACACACCCCCAATCAAGCAGCCACTCCACAACCCTAGCCACACACCCTCTGCAACACATCCACCTCTGCTACACACACAAACCTGCCCCACACAACCCCCAGCAGCGCCCCACCCAAAAGCCCTTACCTGGGCTGTTTGCAGCCTGGCCAACACAAACTGCTCTGCCCTGCCCTGCATGGGGAGATTCACACACTCCCAGCCTCCCCCAACGCTCTGTTGGCTGGCCCTAAGATGGAGCCACCAGAACAATGCGTTTGGGCTGCTCCTGCTATTTTTAGGGGGACTCCTGGAACCTCCTGTTCTAGTGCCTTCCTCTGTTTTTAGGGGGCCAGAATGTTGCCTGCCTAAAAATAGGGGGGCCTGGAACTGTGTTCTGATGCCTTCCCTGTTTCTTTAACCCCTGCCTTTTCCCAGCCCTGCACAGCCCAGGTGGTTGGGCTGAGCAGGGAGGGAACTTTAACTCCAGGCCTTGGGCATGCTCGCGGTGCACTTTGGGTGTTCCCACAGCACACCAGTGTGCCCCAGCACACTGGTTGGGAACCACTGGCCTAGACAATTCTTATCCTTATCCAGATCCCCAAGGTGGTGCTGGGGAAACTGGAGAGATCTTGGGAACTGACTCTGCAGTTGAATCTGTTGCTTTATTTGCTGTAACTGCTGTTGAAGCTGTTGATGTGGTCTCATCGAGTGCCTGCTGGATTGTGAGGTGTATATCCCCAGGGAATGAAGCATGGCCCTAGAGTCCTTCATACCATGGAGCTTCGTATCCGTGAATGAGGCAAAAGGTAAGGGCCTTCAAAGGGGAGGTCTTGGATAATTTGCTGCATTTGTGTGGATAGGCCTGAGCCTTGGAGCCAGGCTGACCGGTGCATGACGACTGCAGAGGCCCTAGTGCGGACCGCTGTATCCACTGCATCCCAGGTTGCCGCTAGAGCATCCCTGGATGCCCTCTCCCCTTCCTCTAGAATTGCTTTGAAGTCTCTCAGACGCTCCTCAGAGATGGCTGTGCGGAAGTTTCACATGGCCTCCCACAGGTTAAAGATGTAACGTGTCATTAAGGCTGAATGGTTAGAGATATGGAGATATGGTTGGAGGGCCATGGAGGAGTATACCTTCCTCCCCAGGAGATCGAGCTTCTTTGCCTCTTTGTTTTTGGGTGTGGAGCTCGCAAGCATCAAAGAGGGAGTCATCCTACTCTTGTATTACTCCCAGTTTCAATTTAAGGTTCGCTGCCATATGGCGGAGAAGGTCCTGCTCACACGGGGATCCCCCTTGCAGTCAGCGGACGTGTCAGTTAGATGCTTATCTGGTGATGAGGACGATTAGGCCCGGGATCTACTGCGTTGTACAGAATCCAGATCCGGTTCATCATCGGAGAGGTCCGAGGACTCCGGTGGAGGTGATCGGACGTAGCGGCATGAGGCGTCATCAGTTGTTGTGCTCAGCCAATCAAGGTTCCACTTGTTATGGGATGATCTTGCTAGAGGTGTAGGCTCAGTGGGAAGCATGGACACCTCCCTATGTACCCTGGCTTGTTGACCTCACTGAGCTTGAGGATGGGGAGCTCTTGCGCAGTCTCTTTCTCAGATGTTCCTCCTGAGAAGGGGAGGGGTGGTCCTCAGAGGACGATCTGGAAGACACTCCACCTGATGTCCAGGAGCCCGGTACTGAGGGCTCTTCAGAGGAGCAATGGAGTGAGGTTCCCTGTCCCTCTGTACCCGATTGTGGTACCGGTGGAGAGCTGGGCAGTGCCGTGCTGGGTCCTGGAGTTGGGCTGGCCACGAGCACCTGGTCGCAGATCAGTGCTTGGTCAGAGATTAGGATGGAGCTGGATGCCGGTGCCGGTGTCGGTGCCAGGTCAGATGACGGTAGTGGGCTTGTTGGTACTGGGTCTGCCAGTACCGGATCTGCCAGAACCAGGTTTGATGCTGGTACCAGGCTCGATGTTGGCACCATGAGGGGTGGTACCATCTCCCGTGGTACCAGGGGAGCCGGTGCCTCCTTGTTCTTCTTCCTCTTCTTCTGCACCAGAGCTGGGTTACGGTGCCCTTGAGCTGTCGGGGGTGCCTGTGCTGGTACCTGTCTCAGTGCGGTGGGGGGGCTACCCGGTGACCGACAAGCTTGGTGCTGGAGCGGTACCATAGCAGGTCGAGGTTTCGAGCCTGGTACTGATGATCGGTGGCACGGATCTTGAGCCCAAGCTGACCGTGGATCTGGCAGAGCACTCGTGACCCAGCCGGTTTCGGGGGGGGGGGGTTGCTCCACTCCCCGAGATCAAGAGGAGGCGGCGCTCCCTTTCTAAGCGGGTCCTCCGCTTGAAGGACCAGCAAATGGAGCATTCTGCTGCGAGGCGGGACTCACCCAAGCAAGAAAGGCATTTCTCATACGGGTCGTCCATTGCAAAAGCCTTGAAGCATTCCAGGTCTGAAAGACAAGCACTTGCGTTTGCAAGTTATGCTGATCCAAACTGATGCGGATGGCATAAAAAGAAACTGGGAGGGTCAGGGTCACACTCACCTATATAGCCGCGGTCATGGCATGGAGGGGGCGTTGGCCATGTGCCCTGACCTGACAGGCTAACGCTAAAGACTTTCTGAGCTACCATGCTCTGCGGCATGTAGACACCTGTAACTGAATGATGTGAGCAGCGCTCAAAGGAGAAGTTATAACAAGGTCCTAATCTGAAGGAGGGGGGGGGGGAATGGATAGCTCCATTGTGTTGCTGCCTTGTGCACACTGCCGGAGTCACCAGCCCAAATAGAGAGGGCTAGCACCCCTCCAGTCATGATACTGTGGACAATTGTGTGTTCATGAAAACTCATGCAGACTCAGGGAGCAGATGAAGAGCAGAAGTGAAAGTGGAACCCAACGGGGCTGCTTCAGTTCCTCAGATTTGGCAGTGGAGAAGGGAGCAGGACCTGGAGGGACTTGGACAGGCTCAGTAGCAGACAGGATCTTCCAGGACCTTTCTTTCCAGCCTGGCACTGGCCCTCTTCTCCTTCCTCTGTCTCAGCACTTCCATTTCATTGCTCCACCCAGTCACCCCCTCCACCCCCTTTGCAAGGAGCTCCCACACACGCACTCCAGGCTACTACATGCAATTTTAGAGACTTGACATACTTCCTGATTTGAGACAGCAGTGTGGCATGTGGGATCACCCTCTGCATGTTCCATGTAGGTGATCTCACATTAGATGTGTAGACTTCAGAAAAGCAATAGAAGCCTCAAGAAAAAGGATGAAAGCCATGAGGGATTGTCACCCTTCCACTGACCTCCCCCCTGCAGCCATGTTCACTGTTCAATTTTCTGGCGGCAGCTACTTTTTTTCAGTGAAGGGTTGCCGCATGGTAGAGAAGTCCGGAGCTAAGTTCCAAGGAAAAGAGTTTGACAACCACTGGCTTAAGGGTGGCTGAGAAACGAGACCCTGCACTCCTGTTCCACTGCCTTCAGCTGGCTCACCCAGTCCCTGGCATGGGACGGCCAGCACAGGGGCCTGCCCCTCCCCTGGGCCGGGCGGCCCCACTCCCCAGTGCCTGGGAGGGTGAGTCAGGGCCCCACAGAGGGTGATTCGCCCAGGGCCTCGCACCCACCTAGGGACAGCCCTGCCTCTAGGACTGCTCAGGGGAATTCTTGCTTCAGGTCCCAGAGACACAAAAGTAAGCATTCCCTTCATTAAAGGAGCAGTTTGTAGTGCGAATAATAGGCTTGACTGTGGTTCTGCAGACAAAAGTATTTTCTGTTAATAATAAGGAGAATCTTCTTCATGGAAAGCAAGTGGCTCTTTGTTTAAATGTATGATCCTTGCTTGGATTTAAGAAATAGCACCACAAATAGCAGATAGTCATCCCAAACAGATACCCTGTACATCCAAATTTGCAAGACTGAGGAGCAGTTTGGGAAATCAGAGATCAGAGAAATAAGTAGCTGAGAATGCAGAGACCCCAACCTTCACTATCAAAACAAAGATAGCAATCCATAGGTCACTACCCACACCACAGTCATGCAGGAAATCACCAGTACTGTGGCTGACAGAAAAATGTGGAGCAGAAACTCTCAAGGAAACCTAGATAAATTTTCTTCTTCAATCAACAACATCCACAGCATGACAAGAACAAAATGAACCTTTGAATATGACTGCTCTCTTCCCTTTGTATTAAAAAATGAATGGTAGTGGTTACAGCAAGGCTCAGGTCACAAATTATGCATCTCTGCGCATTCATGAGCAACATACCAGTCACATCTGTCCAGAGAAACAGACACACTCATAACATGCCAAGAAAAGATTCAAATGTACAAGTTGTTCAAAATCAATAAATGTTTTAACCCAGTGCTGAGAATTGGTTATCCAAAGTCTAAAATAGGCCTGGCTCTGTCCATAATACAAAACTTCATTTGATGAGCTGTTTATTGACACTGGTCCCTCATGGCTAACCAGCATCTAGGATTGCTGGTTCCATGCACTGGCATCATCACCTGTGTGGAATTTCTCAGAATGCTTGTCCAGAAGTTCTGAGGACATGGAATCACACACCAGATGCAGTAAAAAAAAAAAAAAAAAAAAAAAATTAGGCATCACTTCAAATGTCCGTTCTTAGGCAGGTAAGTACAAACAACATGCTGACAGTCAACCAAATTTTCACTTGACATCCTTGCATGCTTACTACAAAAGGGAGCCCTATAGGGAGGTGAACATACCTGGAAAATGAGATAACCCAGGGTTTGGGTTCCTCACTCATAATATGGAAGGCATACAACTTTTTCAGACTTGCACCTTGTACTGCGCACATTTCCAAAATACAGAGTACATATCTTTTAGTTTGCTTCAGCTATATCAGTGGCATGCCTGAAAAAAATCAGGAAAGGTCAGATGGGACCAAACCTGTGATCCATCATCTCTACTATCCTATCTATGGGCTGGTCTGCACCAGTGGTTTTCAAACTTAGGGTCAGGAGCCAGTACTGAGTTGCAGACCCTCAGATACTGGGTCACGGTGCCCACTGCTGCCACCTCCAAAAGACTGAAATGTATTGCTCAAAGATGTAGTTGTTGGGTCACGGGCATCAATGATTTTTTTTCAACTAGGTCCTGAGAAAAAGGGTTTGAAAACTAGTGGTTTACACTGCAGCAGAATTTCAACAATAGTCAAAAGGGAGATACACAAGTTACTCAAAATATCTTATGTATCTCCATTTGACCGTCTAACACCTCCTTAACCACAGCATCCGCCAGAGCCATAACTACGGTGGGACAAATGGGGCTTTGCCCAGGGCAGGGGTGTCGCTGGCATTGGGCACGCCAGGGCATGTGCCCCAGGTCCTAATGCCAGTGCCCCGGATTTCCGGCCCGATCGGGCCGGCGATCCAGGGCCTGATTCCCAGTCAGCCACTGCCACGGCAGCCCCGTCCTCGGCCAGTGATCCAGGGCCCGGCTGGCCTCCTGGCAGGCCCTGCCCCTGGCCAGGGATAGGGCCAGGGGGAGGCCGCGCTGCTGCAGGTGGCTAGGCCGCAGTGGGGCCGGGCCAGAAGCGGCTGCTGGAGGCTGGGCCCAGGCCCGTGACTGCAGACGGCCAGGTCCCCGATCTCTGGCCGGGGACGGGGCCACTGTGGCTGCTGGGGGCCAGGCACCAGATCTCCGGCCGGGGATCTGGGGCCCGGCTGGCCGCCTGTGGTGACCCCGTCCCCAGCCGGGGATTGGGGGCCTGGCCACCCGTGGCCATGGGCACTGGCCCGATCTCCAGCGGCCACTTCTGGCCTGGCCGCACCGCGGCCTAGCTGCCTGCAGCGGCGCAGCCCCCCCCACCCCCAGCCCTATCCCTGGCTGGGAGGCAGGGCTTTTTGGCTGGGGGTGGGGCCTGCCCGCTGGGGGCAGGGGCTGGGCCCCTGCCCTGGATCCCTCACCCCCCTAGCACCACCTCTGGCCCAGGGCATGGCAGAACAACTCAATAGAGCCACTCTATTAAAAGGCACGTTTTGTGGCATTGGTCTCAAGCTCTACTAACTGCATGGGACACGTTCCAATCGGAACATGGCCCAGGCACTGAAACAGAGTGTTATGGCTCTGGCACTCACACAGTGCTGAGTCAGTGGGAAATGACTTCCCATTGACTCAGCACTATGCTATTTGGTGGGTAAATCTCTGGTTAATTCTGGGTTTGATTGAGCATGTCTTTAATTGCATTCAATCAAACTCACACAATTTATGCTATACTGTTGGCAGTGCCTCCAACAATGTAGCTGTGCCCTATGACAATGGCCAGTACTAGCTCTAAACAGGGACGGGCAAACTTTTTACACAGAGGGCGACATGAAAGCTTAAAATTTTTTGGAGGGCCGGGCAGGGGTGGTCTTAGAGTTTTGGGATCCTGGGCAAAAGTCAAGGGTGCCCCTCCCCGCCAACCACTTCGCAAGTCCCCCCTCCCTCACCTTGCTAGTTGCTGCCTCCCTCCAGGCCCCTTTTCTCCCTCTGCTGGGAGCATCATCTCTTGCCCTTCCCAGTTGCAGAAGACAGCCCATTCCTGCCCTGGCAGCTACTCTTTTGGCTCCCCTGAGCTGCCAGAGGTGGCTTCTCCTGCTGCCATTTCAATGGAGTCATGCTTGTGTTGGTGCTGTCAGGGAGACATGCAAGCCACACAGCTAGAGTCCTGCAGATCTGTGAGTATCTGCTTTAGATCCATGAGTGTCTGCATCCATGGTTCCATTGTTGTGGCAGCAGATTCTGTTTTTATCTGCCCAGGGTGCATTAGCTGCTGCTGCCTCTGCCACAGCTGTGCAGAGCAGTGAGTGATGTAAACAGCACAACAAGGAACAAAGCGTTCTAGCCAATTGCAGCTCAGCTCTGCTTGCATCTGCCAGACAATCAGAGACAGTCACTCATGGGTGCTCAGCTTACCAGCTAGTCCCACCTCTGACTCAAGGAACCCCAATGGCTAGTGCCCACACTCCACCAATTAGTTAGTGACTGACAGCTACTCCCCATCCCTCCCCTCACTGCTGGCCAACCAATCAGATGACTGGCAACTGCACAAGAGTTGCTGCAAGGTGGGGGGCAGGGGTGGTGTGGCTGTACATAAAACCTAGCATGCAGATCCAGAATCACATACAGTCTGACACTGAGCAAATGTGGATTGGATGCAGATTCACATTTTTGCATCCACCAGGGCTCTGCAAATGGCCAGTGATCCACAGGACTCCTTGTTTGTTTTACGGGACCAGCCAGGTGAATATTATGAGGGAGAGGAAAGGGGGTGCTGCCTCCCCCCAGTCCTCACCTGGGAACCCCTGGCTGCCGTCTCTCTTCCTGTGGCTTGGGCCCCCCCCCCCCCCCCCCTACCAGCTGCTGCCTGTTGCAGCTGTGCAGCTCCTCTCTGGGAGAGGAGCTCCAGTAGCTGGGAGAGAGACAGAGGGGTGGCGGTGCTCTGGCCCTGTCCTGAGCTACCACTCTCCCTTCCCCTCCCAGCTCCAGCAGCAGCTCTGCAGCTGGATCTGGGAGGAGAAGAGAGAGCAGCAGCAGCCTCTCACAGAGGCAAAGCACAGATGCCCTTCTATCTCTCTCCCAGCTCCAGCAGCTGCAAGAGTGAGGGAGGAGTGCCAGCCTTCTGGCCGCAGCATGAGCTGCTGCTGCTGCTCTCCCTCACGCTCCCAGATCCAGCAGCCACTCAGGACCAGCAGACACTGATGGCCCAGGAAACAGGCACCTGCGGGCTAGACCTGAACCATGGGCTGTAGTTTGCCCCAGGGACATCGCTGGTACTGGGCACTCCAGGGCATGTGCCCTGAACCCCAGCGCCAGTGCCCCGGATCATCCTGCCGGGGATGTGGGGCCTAGCCGCCCACAGTGGCACAGCAGCACTGGCCCTGTCCCTGGGCAGGGGGCGGGGCCTGTGGGCTGGGGGTGGGGCCTGTGGGCCAGGGGCGGGGCCTGAGCCTGTGCCCCGGGTCCCTCCCCCAGCCAGCAACGCCCCTGGTTTGCCCACCTCTCCTCTAAAACCTTATGGTGGGCAATTATGGAATAACTAACCATTATAAGTTTGCTTATGATCAGAAGCTTGAATGTTTATATTCCTTCCAAAACCAAGGAGTAACTAGCAGTCAAATCTTCTCTGTTACAATGGAAATAGCATCTGGGCAGAGAAGAATTTACTCTTTTTCAAGACAGTTCACATAAAGGATACAGGTGAAAGAGAGCTGAAGTCATCCTCCATTGACTCAGTAGGTGCATGTTTGGACTGAAGAGAGAGCTAAAGATCCCTTGCACCTGTAGAAAAGATGCAAGAGAAGAGGGAGAGAAGCAAGGATCTCTTTTCCCTCTGGACCTGGTTCATCTACAATTAGTCTTGGCACTGGAAGCAAAGTGTAGGTCAACAGACTTTTACATTTTGCTATTCAGATAGAATTCAATTAAGAAACTTCATTCATTGATCTGGACAAGTTTTATTCTGAAGGGAAACAATAAGCTATTTTGGGTAAGAACTGCCTCTTGATTACATGTTTGTACAGTGCCTAGCACCAAAAGACCTTGGCCTCTAGATGCTACCATAAAATAAATAAATAAATATCACAAAGTTTTGATGATCTCATCTACGCTGGAGTTTCACTAGTATGGTCGATCAGTGTCCTCTGGTAATGCCAAACAGAGAACAATATTCTTTAGGCAGGCATGTCCGAATTTCTATTTGAATATCATCAGGTGTCAAGATTCATCAGAACAACAGGTTAGACAAACATGTGGCTGGATTTTTGAGTTTCCATTTTCTCTGAAAAAATCCTGAACCAGCTCACATTAGGCATCTCAGACAGCAGTTTTCAACCTGTGTGCCAGGGCACACTGATGTGCTGTGAAAATTGTCCAAGTGTGCCATGAAATTCTGTACAAAAGTAATGAAAATCAACGTAAAACAAACATTGTTCCACCTTAAACAATATTTTATCCAGCCAATATTACATCTCATTAAACTCATAAAAATTAATCATCAAATTAAAAGTGAGGTATTGGTCTTTCAATTCTAAAATGTGAATGTTCTAAATACAGGTGGCCAAATGGCAAAATTGAGATGACATTTTTTCCCCAGTAGATTTGAAGCATTAATGCATTTGATCCTTCTTTTGTTTGTTGTATGTGCTATGTCAGTGGTTCTCAATCTTTTGGGGGGTCGTGACACACTTGGTGGCATGGTGTGACCCTACGAGACACAGCAGCCCACACACCCCCAGGTCAAATCCAGCCATCTCCCCAGCACTCTGTGACATACTTTCTGCTATGTGGTGACATGGTATTGTGCCCTGACGCAGTGGTTGAGAACCACTGCACTAAGTTGCAAACCTCTCTAGAAAGACCATGACAATAGTAAATGTAAGTAAATATGATCTTTATGAGCAATCAATTCAGCTAAAAAAAGTGGGTCTGCCATGGAATTGTTTGTCTCACTGAAGTGTGCCATATTACTGAAAAGCTTGGGAACCTCTGATCTAGGAAGCCATTCACAGAGGGAAGCCAGGTCCATCTAGTAGCACTGTGGGAATTAAGTGTCTGAGCCTCATCTGAGGAAGATCCAAAGGCATAGCCATGTTAGTCTAGTCCAGCAAAACAAACAAGGACTCCTGTTGTGAAGTAGATTTCCATTCCTTCATTCCTGGAGAGATATTCCTTAGTAACAAGCTGCCTACTGAATTTCTTCCCAAATAATATCTTAAATTACAAAGTCTGTTTATTCTGTGCACAAGAACTTCCATTTCTGCCGATTAACATACCATATTAAAAATTAAGTCTTCTTTATCCTTTGCTCCTGCTCACAAACACATTCTCTCTCCTGTGATTCACTGCTTACTATTTCTCAGTAGTGGTGCATGAGGAGGGAAGCTGTAAGGCAGAATGAGACAATTCTTATCTGATTTTTTTTTCTGTTAGCAGCCTCTGTCTGCATTCAAACCACCCTCATGGTCCAGGAGCTTTAAATGTATAACTGCCTTAACATGAATCAGTATAATTTCCAGTGGCTGTCTTAATGCCAGTGGTTTGCTGCAGTGTTTCTACAGCTTTGCAAGAACTCTTCTGATGGCCTAAATTGAAGGATAAGTCTTAATCTTGGAGCTCCCAAGAGTAACACTGGACAGCTTTCAAATTCGACAGGTGAGAAATATTATTAATTTTTGCTGAATGAGGAAAGAAGCTGCTAATAGAGAGAAAATTATCAGGAAAGAAATTTCCCATTCTTTAAGTGTTTGTCCTCACAGGTTCATCTATAGGCACACATGTGCCCTATATGCATGAGTTTGTATTCTTCTCGACTAGTAGTGCCTGTAATGGCTATGTCTGTGTTCTGAATACCCCTGAATTCACCTTAAACTAAGGGTAGAAAAGGTGAGTGGTCTCATCTGCAACTCTGATTCCTTCTTACCACCAGTGGGTACAAGACAGAACAACTGCAGTGTCTGCATCCCTTGACCATGCAACATATCTTTAGCTTAGCTTTTCCAGTTTTAGTGTATTTAGAATTAGTTACAAGATTTTGTTGCCTGTTAACACTGATTAGTTACAAAATGGGGACTTCTATAGTTAGTTCTCCCATTTTCAGGAATATACTTCTCATCATGACAGAAGTCAAGGCACCAGACTTCAAGAACTGTCCTTCACCTGAACCCATCATAATCCAAACTAATGGGCATCTGTGCTGTTTCATTTGTCTAGGATAAAGACACATCATGGAGCACTGCTCTGTGTGTCTTTATTTTTGTCTTTCCTTCCTTCCTGTTTTCTTTCTTTCCATTTCTTTCTTTCTTGTTTCCTTCCTTGTTTCTTTTTTCTTTCTTTTCCTTCCTCTTGTTCCTTCTTCCTTTTTTCTCTTTCCTCTTTTTCTTCCTTCTGTTCTTGTTCTTTTTTCTCTCTTTCCTTTTTCTCTTTTCCTTCCTTCTTTCTCTTTATTCTTTCTCTTTTTTCTCTGAGAACTTTCTTCTCTTTCTCTTCCTTTTCCTTCTTTCTCTCTTTTTTGCTTTCTTTCTTTCCTTCCTTCTCTCCTTCTTTAAAAAAAAACTTTAAATTTTTTATTTTAATTGAGAAGCCTTCTAAAAATTAAATTTCAATTAAAAATCATACAAATTCAATTAATTAAACCAAATTAATTATTCTATTTACAATCCCTTTGAATTCAATTAATTATTTAAATTTAAATTTAATTAAATAAACTGGTGGCCCTGCTGCATGAAAAGGTTTCAGTAATGCAGCCCTTGGGCCAATATCCTAGTTCTCATGTGGCCCTCATCGGGTATGTCTACACATCTCTTTTATTTCAAAATAACACTGGTTATTTCGAAATAAAATAGATTAGGTCCACACAACGTTTTCTTATTTTGAAATGATGGAATCCGTCATTTTGAAACAAGAACCATCATTTCGAAACAGCTTAAACCCCATTCATTTCAAAACGGCTGTTATTTCAAAATGGTTATTTCGAAATAAGGCCATTTGGACATGTTGTTTCGAAACAAGACCATTGTCTTGAAACATGTGCAAACGGCCTTATTTCAAAATAACCATTTCAAAATAACAGCCGTTTCAATAGCAGGCTTTCCCTTAATTCGAATTAACATTGTCTTAATTCAAATTAACTTATTTCAAAATAAGGACTTTATTTCAAAATAACTCATTTCAAAATACTTATTTTGAAATAATGATGTGTGTGTAGACATAGCCATAGTGATTTGAGTTTGAGACCGCTGCTCTAACCTAAGACAGTTATTAAAGTCCTCAAATCACAATTTAAGGACTTTAAGATACAGTGAATTCACCAGCAGGTGAGCCATGCCTCATGCTACAGAGGAAAGTAAAAAAAAAAACCAGAAAACCAGAGGCCTAGCTGATTGGCCCTTGGGGAAAATTCCTTTTTGACCTCAGATGTAGTGATCAGTTAAATCCTGAGCATGTGAGCAAGTCTTATGAGCCTGTCACCCTCAACTTAAGCACCCATCTTCTGGCTCTCTGGACCATAACAGTACCCAGTCTACTTTTCCACCTTCATTACAGACATCTTTGACACCAATCCTTTCAGCCTTATAATAACTCCTGGCACCACAATTTCCAGTGATATAACAGTTGCCACAGATGCTATCTTCTGTGCTAAGATGTCTTGGAATGAAGCAGTTTCCCTGACAAAGATTTAGAAGTTGCTGTGGCACCAAAAATCACCTCTTCATAATACCAGTATAGCATTGATACATTCAGCACCACCACCACTTCAAATAGATCTGCCCCTCCTTTTTCTAGTGAGAAGAATAATGATAAGGAGGGAGATGTTTATTCTTCACACCACTCTTCACCTGTCCAGGGAGTTGTCAGACCAGATCTATAAAAGCAACCAGGACACCGTTCCAAAGCTGGCACCCAAGGGTAGTATGGACATACATGGATGCTACTACAAATGCCATTCCCACCATACTGGCCATATTGGGATCAATGGGTGTTATATAGGCAACATATTCGCAGCCTCTCAATACATCCAGGGAAAGACAAGCACTACCCATCAGGATCAGAGGCAGGACTTTGAAGGTCCCAGGAGAAGATTTTGAGGAAACAGTGTTGTGTCTAGATCAGGAGGCCACTCCTGCAACTAACACCACCACCCCTTTCTGGAGACAAGATCATTATGTGTCTGCCACCTACAACAGGAGACAATTTTAAACAATTTCTGGAAATATTTAAAAGAATTGCAGGCACACTCCATATCCCCCTGGAAGAGGTTGCTGAGTCCCAACACAAGTCATTGGACATATTACACATATCAGCCTCCTCCAAAATTGCCCTTCTCATAAATGAGGCACTCATGGATCTGCCAAGACCATCTGGAGAACACCCAAAACAATCCCCGCTATTTGTTAAAGGATTGATGAGTAGAATTATGCCCCATTGTAGAACCCAGACCCCCCCATAAATTCATTTGTTATGGAGAAGGTCAACAAGAGAGGTAGACAACACCATTTGAAGAACACCACATATTATATATACAGAGAAAGACTGGATCTTTTCAGTCACAAGACATATTCATCAGTGACACTGGAGTTCATAGCACCATTCATATGAAGCCTTGATGGCAAAATATAATCACACAAATTACTCTAAATGGTCACAATTATTCATTTCATCCCTGAAGACAAAAAGTAATTTAGATCAGTCATCTCTGAAGGCCATCTCCTGGCAAGAACAGCTCCACAGGCATCCTTAGACTTTGGAGACATGGTGACCAAAGATCAATTGCAATTGCGTAAGTAATGTGATGGGCATCTTAGCTCCATTTATCTGAATTCCCAAAAGAAATACTATCTACCATAACGAATCTCCTCTTTGAAGGTCCAGAATTTTTGCAGCTAAACTGATGAGTCTCTACATACATTGAAAGTCTCTAGAGAAACCAGGTGATAGTAAATAAATTCTATATCTGTTGATGTTGCTCTGTTCTATTTTTACTCATGTTTTTTCAACAATTTTTAGAATGGCCCAAAACCTGAAGTCCATATTCAGACAAACTTCCCTATAATTTCAGTTATAGTTTTGCCCAAGTAAAGATTAAGAGTTGAGCTACGATTTCAAGATTTGTATCATTACTAATTAAGAGCAATTCAAAATCTGAAATAAAACCAAATTCCTGTTATAGGGCTATGCTGCTAGATTTGAAAATGTGTATAAATTTGGAAATTGGCACATTTGACATTCATTTGTTATTCTGATGTTTTGAGCCTGCCTGTCTCAGACAGCACTGCAGATACCATGCGCTCTGGAAACCACAATCACAAAAGTGTATACACATGGAAAAGGCTTTTTTACCTTCTTTGCTGAAAGAGAGGTCAATTATCCTGAATTGTAATAAAACTTGATCTTGGATTTCTCTGCCTCATTTAAGTGAGGAACACAAAGCACTGTGATGAAAATGTGTCAGATATTCTGAGTGTCATTTGTACATCTTAGGGTATGTTCTGGGCATGATTAGCAGTGAGTACATACTTGCTGCTGCACGCCTGGATTTTGGCACCAGAAGTCCTGGCCCTTAGAAGGCATAGGGGAAAGACAACTGCAAACCATTTGCGGTTGGCTTCCCCGAGTGTATCCTGGCAGCTTAGAAAGTTGCCAGCAGTCACACAAGGCATTTTACTTGCTTTGCATACCTGTCAGTCAACTGCCACCAAAAAGCCCTGTAAGTGTAGACTAGGGCTTAGTTGACCTTACTTATGTCAGACTTGACTTTGGCTGATCAAAGAAGATTTTTGATTAAGTTAATGCCCTTGGCTATGTCCACACATACATCGTTATTTTGAAAGAAGTTAATTTGAATTAAGGGAAAGCCTGCTATTGAAACGGCTGTTATTTCAAAATGGTTATTTTGAAATAACACCGTTTGGACATGTTGTTTCGAAACAGTTGTTTTGAAACAAAGGTGTTATTTCAAAACAACATGTCCAAACAGCGTTATTTTGAAATAACCATTTCAAAATAACAGCCATTTCGAAATGAATGGGGTTTAAGCTGTTTTGAAATAAGAAAACATCGTGTAGACCTAATCTTTTTTATTTTGAAATAACCAGTGTTATTTCGAAATAAAAGAGACATGTGGACATACCCCTTGATTCTGTCCCACTACTTCAAAAAGTGCAAAGTAGCCTGTCTCTAATTCAGCATAGGAGAGGGGCTAAGACAATATATGCAAAACCTGAATGTCATGATGGTGAGCAATTCCTCCTCATTCATCTGTGGAAAGAAAGCTCCATCTGATGTTACTTCTTTTTCCTTTACCAGGATATGATCCTTTTATACATTCAGCTTTGTTAACTGTTCTCCGCCAGGAGATTGACCGATTTAATCGTTTATTGTATGTAATAACCACCTCGTTGCATTCACTTCAACATGCTATGAAAGGGGAGATTATCCTCACCACAGGGTTACAAGAACTTTATAACTCAGTGTTGAAGTCCAAAGTGCCTGAGTTCTGGCAGGTAAGATTAAACCCTCTCAGTTTACATATGCAGAGGTAGACAGCTTTTAGATTATGTCTATATTAAGCACAGAGGGACTCTTCAGAACAGTAGAGGATGAGTTAACTCAGGAAGCTTTCTAGAATGAGGGAAGAAATTTTTAGTCTGAAATAGCAGCCTTTTTTAAAATCAAAAAGTGTTGTTTGAAGTTTACGCTTTATCACATTTTTTTCCTTTCCACCATTGAATGGAATAAAACAATTTATGGTTAAGAGGGTTGGGAGTGGGGTTCTTGTGGGGTATTTGTTATTTGGGGGGTTGGGGATTGGAGGATAGGTATTTTGTGGTAGGTTGTTTTCAGCTGTTTTAACTGTTCCAAGCTTGGGATAGTCACAGAGTGATTAAAGAACGAAGTTCTCTATCTTTGCCACTGTTTTCAACAGCTTGAGAAAATTTTTAAAATCACATTTACCAGAGTTAGTTTTATTTTCCATTTTGCAATGTCATAAGTTATCCCAAGTTAAGGCAGCTTGGAAAAGGCAGAATGGAAAAAGGGGATAGAAAAAGAAAAGTCTGACTAAAATTCTTGACATTCTTTTTATTGCACAGACTAGTGTAAGGGGAAAATGGATAGGGGAAAGTAAAATTTTAAAAATATTTTGAAAAAATTTTTGAAATAAAACCTGTTCCACTATTAAACCCCGTGAAATGAAAACAAAAATACAGTTTTTTTACTTTTGCTATTTTTTTTCCAGTTTTCAAACATTCAGTGACACAACTGATCTGTGAATGTTATATGGAAAGAGCACCAGAAAGCACAGTAACAATCACAGTGCAGATGCTTAGACATATTGATGTTATGTGACATTTTAGATTTTGAGCAAACTCATATTACAATTTTATATTAGAAAAGATTAAGTGTTTCTGGTTTTGTACTTTTTCTGAGAATATGATTTGTGAATGTTAACACTGCCAAATTTTGTCTCCTGTGTAAGTTGATGCTTTTTGCAGTCCACATAGTGATATCCTTATGAGGAGATTAAGGGGCATTTCACAGTGAGCACTATCAGAAGATTATAAATTGTTTCTAAATGTTCTTTCATCTTGTTCATTGATACCTCTCATGAAGATTCAGTGCCCAGTACTGGTGTCAGTTTATAAATTGGCTGTAGTTTATATTATAATAGCATTTTTGGTTGGTTGTTTCCCACTAAAATTAAATTCTGCTCTGCTGTTATTTGCAACAGTTGTATTCTTATATGTCAAATAAGCCTTTGGGATCATGGATTGATGACCTTATTCTACGAGTCAATTTCTTTGCAACCTGGGCAAAGCAGGCCATCACCTATATACAGTTAAGGTAAAGTAAAACATGAAAAAGTAAATAGTAAAAGTTAAATGGGAAAACAATAAGCCAATTAAAATTCTAGATGGAATTCTTAACTATAGACTTTGGATGAGAAGAAGCCCCACAAGTGGTCCTTCTGAAGACACCCTAGCATCAGAAGCATGGCTGGAGACAGGAGGAGTATGTCAAGGCTGAAGCCACAGCATTTAGTGCTATGAAGATTCTGGGTAGTGCCGCCTCCATAGAGCAGCTCAGGGAGGCTGACATAATTTAGACAGGCCCCCCACTCTCTGGAGCAGCCTGGACTCAGAAGCACACAAAGGGCTACCTATGTTGTATTATTCATTAATTGTTTTGCTAGCCCGTCATGGGCCAAGATCCTGCTTTCCTAGGTGCTGTACAAACACAACAAAAAGATGGTCCCTGCCCCAAAAAGCATAGAGTCAAACAAGAACCAACAGATGTACTTCCCCATTGGTTGAAGGAAACCGAGAGATAATATTAGTCATCATGATAGGCTGTGCTCTCAGCAATGGTAGTTACTTACTATAACTGAGTCTTCAAGATGTGTGGTCCCTACCTGGATTCCAAATATTGGTGCACATGCATGCCATGAAGTGGTGTAGGGTCTGTCGAGCCACAGGTACAGTGTGCATCAGCCACTGGGTGCCTCTGAGATCTTATGAGGCTGCATAGGTCAACACAGACGGAAGGTCGTTCCTACTGACAAATACAGAGCCCAAAGCGGGGAGGTAGGAAGGTGGGATTGAAATCCAGGTAGGGACTACTGCACATCACAGAGAACCTCCAGTAACAGTAAGTAACCTCCATTCCTTCTTGGAGTGTGTGGATTCCAAATGTGGATAGTGTAGCAAGCAGCAGACACGTCGTTGCCAGGCCCGAGGGGCTGAAACCCCTACTCATGTCTGTTCCAGTCCTGCCCCCAGCAGACACACATAGCAAATCAAGCCAGTTTACTTTCAGTTGAGCTTTGCTGCCTGCCTGCTGACTCACAGAGAGCAGCTAGTCAGTCCTGCCCACCTGGAGCACTTAGCTCCTCTAGCTCATGCAGAGAAAGGGAAGGAGGGAAATTTAAATTCCTCCTCCCTCTCAAGGCAGACCTCTGTGTGCCTGCTTCAGCTCTGCTCCCCTTGCCACCAGTACAGGGGTAAGTACTGGGGCCTCCGGGGCACAAGGGAGGCAAAGGGAAAATAGGGGAGTGGGAGGCAGGGCCGGCGCTACGCAGTAAGCAGCCCCTGCGTTGCAGGGGGCACCTGCATTTTGAGGGGCGTCAAAAGGGGACAGCACCTTGGCGCTCCCCTGATGACGTCACTCATCTGCGCCGGCGTTGCTCTGCTGCGGGGGGGTGCCACGATCCCCAGCACCAGCGCTGGTGGGAGGTGAGGTGTAAGCAGGCCACCCCGGGTCCTGGGCCCAGCCTGGTGCCCTGGAGGGTGAGCCAGGGCAGGGGCAAGTGGGAGAGGTGGGCAGGCAGGCAGGCAATTTTGGGTGAGAAACAGAGCAATAGCAGAGGAGGAGGGTGAGTCAGCAGGACCTGGGTGGGAAAATAGCTGCGTGGGCAAGGTAATTTTGGGCCAGGTGGGGCACAGCTTGGGGGAGAGCAGGCAGTTTGGGGACAGTAGTGGGGGGGTGGGTGGTTTTGGGCTAGGTGAGGCAATAATGGGCAGAGGGGGTGGGCTAGCAGGGCCTAGGTGGGGCAATAGCCATCTGGAGTAGTTTCAGGCCAGCCAGGGCAAGGGGTTGGAGGGTAGTTTGGGGGCAATAGCGGGGGATGCGGCAGTTTGAGGCCAGACAGAGCAGTAGTTGGGGGAGGGAGATGGGTGAGTTTTGGTCAGGCAGGCCAACAACGGGTGGGCCAGGGCAGTTGGTTTTGGGCCAGGTGGGGCAATAGCAAGTGGGGGCACTTTTGTGCAAGAGACAGGCTATTAGCAGCTGTTCCAATTATAAAAGGAGTTAACTGTGGTGAGGACACGCCTGATGAGGTCATGAGAGGCAGACCAGCATAGCTGACTAAAACCTGGAGGGAGTCTTATGGAACCATAAGTACTTTACTGTTTGTGTTGACGTGTTGGCTTACATATTAAAGGTCATTTATGGAAAGCTGTGTGGCAGCCAAAGACTTTGCCAGAACTCCTGAAATAAACCTCAAAAAGGGCACTCTGGGTTTAAACTGGTGCTTCTTGAGCATCCTCTCCTGCCACTGCCACCCACTGTGAAAACACCGCGTGTGTCTGGGGCTCCTTGTTCCTTAGGTCACAATATTTTCAGCATCGATTTTCCTCAGATGACAAATAGTAACTCTTTTCCTTTAGCAACCCCACTCCCCTGCATCTGAAAATAGCTGGGATTTTCCATTCTCACAGCACCAGCAAAATTGTGCCTTGATTTACACCTTGTTCCATGGTCTTCAAATTCAGCAAACAGTGGCCAATGTGCTATTGCTGTGCTATAGTTGTCAGTGGGTAAATAAAGCACAGGTGTGACTGCAATTTAGCAAACAATTCTAAAGATGCAAAAAAAAAAAAAAGTGGGGGATCCAGTTTAGACCAGGGTGAGGTGGGGGCCAGAGATAATCAAGTAGGTGGCGAGGGGGGGAAGGGGAAATAGCTGGGGAGTGAGGGATATCAGGAGCCAGGTGAGGTGTGAATGCACTGCACAGGGCCTGGCAGGCTAGGAAAGAAAAAGAGCAGAGCCTGGAGGAGTCTGGGAGCTGGGGGGGGGCAGGCGGGGGGGCACTGTGGGCATTTAAACAAGTGAACAGCCCAATTGACTTCATATGCATAAAGGATGCATGTAATAAACATTTCTGTCAATAGTCCACAGGGGAGAAAAGAATCCAATACCCTCTCCAATCTGAGTTGGCTCTACAGGACAAACAGGAGTACAGACAGTAAAAACTTTTTTAAAATGTTGTTACTAAATAAACTGAATACACTGAAGTAGCAGACCTCTTCAGTGAAAGACTTGCACTCTTCAAACTGGAAATACAATTTAATTATTCTACTCCTCAGTTTTGTCCTCCTATAAACTGCAGCAAGCCACAAAGTTAAACTTTCACTTATTGAAAAGTTCCACAGGGGTACCTGTGTGTCAGCCTAGTTCAGCAAAACAAAGAAGGAGCTCTGTGGCACTTTTAAAGACTAACAAATTTATTTATCACATGAGCTTTTGTGGATAAACTCTATTTTCAAGCCTCTGACAAAGTGGGAATTTTTTTAGTCTTTAAAAGTGCCACTAGAAATTTGCAGTGTCAGATGTATTTCTGGCCCGTACCAGAAAAATAAAGAAATCATTCCTATAAAGACAAATGTAGCATATTAAAACAGGACATCACCACCAATGACTTGAAGAAAAGAGTGATTACGTCCCAGTAACTGTGGTTCTCTGAGATGCCTGCACCCATTCTCCATACCTGCTTGTTTTGATTTAACATAAAGAAGGGACTGAGGGTTGCTGTAAGGAGGATGGATCATATCTGAGAATTGTCTATTTTTGACTGTCTAAACTGAATCCACTTATATTAAATTTTCAGTATGTAAACACAGCACATAATGGTCCCTTCAGACATGTGGGCCTAAGTGTCATGGGATGCACATCTGTGCATCTGGGGTTATGATCGATATCATTTTTCTATTCACTTATACTCTGGGTCTGTGTTCAGATGACAGTTTTATTTCAAAACAACATCCGTTGTTTTGAAATAAAAATTCTTATGTCCACATGATGTACTGTTATTCCAAAACTGTAAAACCTAGCAGGTAATCGAAATAGCCATTGTTTCAAAATGGTTGTTTCAAAACAACAGCGTTTGGACACGTTGTTTCGAAACAACACCATTGTTTCGAAACAACTGTTTCGAAACAACATGTCCGAATGGCCTTATTTCGAAATAACCATTTTGAAATAACAGCCGTTTCAAAAGTAGGCTTTCCTTTATTTGAATTAACATTTTCTTAATTCGAATTAACTTATTTTGAAATAAGGACTTTATTTTGAAATAAATCATTTCAAAATAACTTATTTCGCAATAATGACTTTATTTCGAAATAACTCATTTTGAAACAACAGTTTACATGTGAACATAGCCTGGGATTGTACATTTTTATGTCAATTACACCATACGAAGTTTCTTTATGGATGCCCATAACCTGTTCTACATGATTACTGTGATTATACATTTCCTGCAGCAACAAGAAATCACCTCTGCCAGAAGGGGAGGGGTGAGGATTGAGCCACCTCAATCAGCATATCTTTGTTGCCTCCTTGCTCACAGCTTTGGTTGTTTACCTCTTGCTGGAAGAGAGTTCTGTCTGGCTCCCACTCCCCTGAGCCATGCTACGCATCTGTACACATTCATGTGACCACAGTAAACATATCATGGTAATCATGTAGCATCCATAACAAAACTTTGTATGGTGTAACTGGCATAAAAACATACAACCCCAGTGTATAAGTGAACAGAAAAATGATATGGATCATAACCCCAGATGCACAGATGTACATCCTGTGACACTAAGCCTGGGCCAGATGGGTGGGGTTGGGGGCAAGGGGTGGGGCTGAGGCAGGGGATGGGGCTGGGGCCAGGATGCAGAGCTTGGACCTGGTCAGGGACCTAGGCCCCAGCTAATCTTCCTATGTAGCAATGCCCCTGGCAAGCAGTATGCAGCCTGGAAGTGGGAATGAGGGCTTACAAGAAATGACAGTCTGTATGTCTGCTGCCAATGCAAGGTAGTATAGTTAATGGTGAAGCTGTAGATAGAGGACCATGTGGTCACTTCACAAATGGCCTGCTATGGAACATCTGCAAGGGGGGCATACGTGCTTGCTTGCATCTTCATGGAGTGAGCAGTGATGACAGGTGGTGGAGAGTAACACTCCTTGATGCAATGAAAATTCCACTTGGAGGCACATTGAAAGGAAGGTGCATAGACCCTACAACATTCTGTAATGGCAATGAAGAATTGAGCAAGATCCAAAAATTGTGCATGCGCTGGAGATTGAAAGGCAATGTATGACTGATGCCAAGGAAGTGCAGAATCTATTCTCTCTAAGCAGTTTGCAGTTTTAGTGAATGGATTGTTGAGATGAAATGGAGAAATTAGTTTAATTAGGAACTTGGGTTGGAGTCATAAGGATGTCTTGTCCTTATGGAAGACTGAAGGACAGGCCAGCCATCAGTTACCAACTCACTAACATGTTGGGGAGACATGATTGCCACCAAGAAGATTACCTTCATGGGGAGATGAGTGAGGGAGTTACTAGCCTGTGATCTGAAGTGTGACTTGATGTATATTGAAAGGATGGGGTACAGGTTCCAGGGAGCAGTGGGAGGGCAGGTTGGGAGGAAGGGAAGGATGGTGTTTGGATTGACAGGAAGCTATTGAGAAGACTGCAGAGGAAATAGGGCAAGTTAAGGTGGTTAAAGGTGGAAAACCCATCAACTGGCAGGAGGAAGGCACTAAATGCTGCTAGGTGGAGTGGATGGGGGACTGGGCAAGGACTGTTGAAGATAGAGAAGACAGTCAAGGATAGTAGGGATAGAGAGTTGGTTGAGGCGTTGGTGTTAACAGGCCTCCCACAATGTGAAATGATCCCACTTCACCTGATAACAACATGCTGTAGTGGAATGGTTCCCATCCTTTTACTCTTGATACTTCATAACAGAAAAGCGTACAGGCGGATGGGGACCAATATTGGATCTATGAGAGTTGAACAAGTTCATAAGAACGCAGAAGTTCAAAATGGTTTCGCTTGGCATGATACCTTCTCTCGAAAAAGGGGACTGGTTGACATCCCTCGATTTGAAGGATGCCTATTTTCATGTGCCTATACATACAACCCACAGAAAATTCCTCCGCTTCCAATTTCAGAACAAGCATTACCAATACAATGTTCTGCCATTTGGCCTTTGCACGGCACCGAGGGTTTACTCAAAACTTATGGCGGTGGTCATGACATTCCTGCACAGATAAAAGATCATCAAATTTCCTTATTTGGATGATTTCCTTATCAGAGCAAGGTTGTACCAGAAAGTGGTGACAGTGACAAAGCTCACAGAGGAGACTTTCCTAGCACTGGGACTGTCAATAAATTATGACAAGTCAGTCATGCAACCAACACAAGAAATACACTAGATCGGAGCCAGGATCGACACAGCTTCGGCAAGAACATATCTACTTCATCAGAGATACCTCATAATAAAACAAATGGCCCTCACCTTGCAGACCTCAATAATGACTTCCGCTCTTGAGTGTATACAGATGTTAGGCCATATGCCTACTACAACCTACCTGGTCCATCATGCCAGACTCAGGATGAGATCCCTCCAGCTGTGGTTTATAAACCAATGACATCATCACAACGGGTCACTCAAATGCACAATTTCAATCCCACAGGTGGTCAAACACTCCCTAACCTGGTGGACAATACAGACAAATCTGTGTCAGGGCATTCCCTTTACCAGTCAAAAACCTTCAATCTTCATCACGTCAGACGCCTCCCTAATGGGCTGGGGCGCTCATTGTCTATGACTCACTGCTCAGGGCCAATGGGCCCATCACGAAAGATTGCTTCATATCAACCTCCTTGAGCTCAGAGCAGTATGCTACCCATGTCATTCCTTCCTGCCCTTCATATCGGGACAAGTAGTCAGAATTCGAATGGACAATACAGCCTGCATGCACTATATAAACCGTCAAGGGGGTACTTGTTCCTCATTCCTGTGTGTGAAATCAATGAAATTATGGGAATGGTGCATTACGAACAACATCCATATATCAGCACTGTACCTGCCTGGCAAACAGAATGTTACAGCAGACATGCTGAGCAGGTCCTTTTCACAGATGCATGAATGGGAACTGCGCCAAGACATCCTTTCATACATATTCAAGCTGTGGGGGACTCCCAGAATCGACCTTTTTCCAACAGAGGACAACACCAAATGCCAAAGATTCTGCTCCAGTGCAGGGATCAGACAAGCATCTCTGGGCAACACATTCGCAACAGACCGGAGCCAAAATCTACTATATGCCTTCCCTCCAATACCCATGATACCTCGGGTGATGGCAAATCCTTCAAGACAGGGTGAGGGTGATACTAATAGCCCCAGCATGGCCTCAGCAGCTACAGTACACTTACCTCCTCAGGATGTCTACACACCCACCAATCACTCTTCCACAAACTCCCACCCTGTTATCACAAAACAAGGGCAGGCTAACCCATACTTACCTTCACAAGCTCCACTTAACAGCGTGGAACCTCGATGATTCGAAAATTTAGAACTCTAGTGTTCCAATAAGGTCAGAAATATCCTGTTGAACAGCAGAAAACCTACACCAGACAAACTTACCTTTAAAAATGGCGTAGGTTTTCCATCTGGTGTTTGCATAGGGCCATCACTCCATCTCTGGCCACCATTCCGGACATCCTCGAGTATCTTCACCACCTTAAAGAAACAAATGTTGTGGTTAACACTATTAGGGTCCATCTAGCAGCCATTTCCAATTTTCATGACACAATAGATGATTCATCTATATTCTCACAACACATAGTAAAAAGATTCATGGTGGGATTGAATTATCTTTACCTGCAAATGCATCCTATAGCCTATCCATGGGACCTATCCATGGTTCTACAGGTATTAATGAAACCCCCATTTGAACCTCTGGCTACGGTCTCCCTTCTCAATCTATCAATGAAAGTTGCATTCCTTGTCGCCATAACGTCAGCAAGGCGCGTCGGAGAGCTGGCGGCCCTGATGGCCCATCCCCCATACACAATCTTCTATAAAGATAAAATATTCCTCCACCCTCACCCTAAATTTCTCCCGAAAATTACATTGGCCTTCCACATGAACCAGACTATACATCTACCTACCTTCTGCCCCAAGCCTCACACCACAAAACAGCAGGCGGCCCTCCATACCCTGGATGTCAGGCTTGCCATCACTTTCTACCTGCACAGGACAAAACAATTCAGGAAGACCCCCAGACTTTTTGCCTCCACTGCAGAGCGTTCCCAAGGCAAGCCAGTGTCCAAGCAGAGACTGTCAAAATGGATTTCTTCCTTCATTAAACTTGCATATACACTATCACAAACTGACCCACCTGATCATATCAGAGCACACTCCACAAGATCAGTAGCCACATCAACTGCCTTCCTAAAGAACTTCTCGCACTTGGACATTTGTAAAGCTTCCACATGGTCTTCCACAGACACCTTTGTAAGACACTATGCCATAGAACAAACCTCTCAGGCAGACACATCTGTCGGCAGAGCAGTACTAGCAACCTTACTCACTCAGTCCTCCGAAGTCCCAACCTCCTTGGCGGGACACTTCTAAATACTCACCTGAAGTGGAGCAGTTGGGGATGCTGCTTGAAGAAGAAATGGAGGTTACTCACCTTGGTGCAGTAGCCAGAGTTCTTCAAGATGTGTGTCACTGACATGCTCCACGACCCTCCCTCCTCCCCTCTTCTTCGGAGTACATTTCAATCACTTGGTCTCCGCAGTAGATAAGGAACTGGCGGGGGCGAGTGAGTGTACGCACCTCATAGTGGCATGAAAATCATGCTCCACGGCGGCACGCACCTCCTCCTCCCCCCCCCCGGGGACACTGCAAAAAAAATCTCCAGACTAGGTGCGGGGTGTGCCCACACACCTGAAGTGTGAAGCCACCTCAAATAGCACATCTTTGTCTCTTTCAGGTAGTTGCTTGCTTTCTGTCAGAAGAGACCTCTGTCTGACCCCTCCCCCTGAGCCATACTAAACATGCTACACATCTGTGCACATGCATGATGCTACAGGAAACATATCATCACGGTAATCATGTAAAATAGGTTATGAACATCTATAAAGAAACACTGCATGGTTTAACTGGCAACAAAACATACAATTTCAGTGTATAAGTGAACAGGTAAATCATATAGATCATAACCTAGGGTGCACAGATGTGCAATCTGTGACAGCTGGGATCAAGCATCCAGCAGGAGGACTGGGAGTAGGCACTAGTAGGAGGCATAGGGCCACAGCCCAGGTCCTGGCTATCCATTGGGACTAGGTGGCAGACACATAGCCCTAGCATGGTTCCTGGCTACACACCAAGACTTGGTGGGAGGCACGCAGCCACAAACTGGCTCCTCACCGCAGGAGGGGTGTGCAGACCATTAAAAAGCCCCATAGGCCAGGGGTTGGGAACTGCTGCTTTAGTGGATGGATGCCTGCTGTGCGAAAGGATGTTACATACTGATGTTGAAAACATGTTGTCTACTTATGAAATATAGCAGGTCATGACTTGCCCTCATCAATGCAGATTCTTGGGCTTGCAAGATTCCTTAGAGTACATAGGGAGAATGGTAGTCAGGAAACATTCCTGGGACAATATAACTGGAAGCCAGTCATCTAGATATGGGAACAATGAGTGGCCGAGACATCTTATATAGGGCACCCCTACTGCATAGATTTTCATGAAGCTGTGTGGAGTGATGACTGTTCCAAATGGAAAAACTCAGAACTGATAGTATGAATGGCCTATCATGAAGCAAAGGAACTGGCAAAGGGCAGGATGCATGTCCACATGTTTCATATAAAGATCCATGAATCAGGCTCTGGTGGAGAGGCAGAGGAGAATCTGGGCAAGTATTACCATGCAGAATTGTAACTTGCAGATGATTTGGTTTAGAACTCAGAGGTCTAAAATGGGGTAAAGACTGTCCCCTTTCCTTGGTAGGAGGAAATAGAAAGAGTAAAATCCATGGTCAAAATATTGACTTGTAATGTGTTCTATTGCACCTTCTGGAGGAGAGTGTTTTGCTTCCTATTCGAGGAGAGTGTGTTGTGATAAGTCTCCCATTGTTGCACAGTGTGGTGATGAAGGGAAAAGGAAGGAAAGTCTATGAGGTACAATGTCTAACATGCAGCAGCTGGTGGAAATCTTGCCTCAACTGTGGGCAAAAGAGGCCCCAAAAATGACCAGAAGGGCTGCAGGAGATAGGATGGATGGTTTGCTGATCTTTAGGGAAAAGTCAAAATGGGTCTTTGGACTGGCCTTACCAGAAGATGAGGTAGTAGCAGCATGATAGCAAAGCTGTTGTGAGTGTTGATGGCATTGTGGTTGATTCTGCTTGCATGGAGGAAAAGGTTGGTAGGCAGGGGAAGGAAGGTATTGGTGTTAGAAAGAGAACCAGTACTGGTGATTGGTTGGGGCTGGCTTCTAAAAACCTAAGAACCACAGAGTGATACAAGAATCCTTAAGTGAATACAGAATATCATCAGTTCTATCACTAAAATGTTTTGGTTATCAAAAGAGAGGATCTCCAGTATGGTCTGCACTCCTTCAGAGCTTCCAATGTCTGAAGTCACAAGTCTCTGAGGAGAAACACACCTGTGGCCAATGAATGGGATCCTGAGTCCACTACATCCACTACAGCCTGGAGTATGACTTAGGCCACCAGTTTCCTTTCCTCAACCAAAGACTGGAATCCAAGAAAGTTTGTTTTCCAGAAAAAAAGACCTAAAAGTCTACCCGATTGGTATAGAGGCAGAAATCATACTTCATCAGTATAGTTTGGTATTTGGCGGCTCACCAAAGTATAGACCTTGCATCCCATTAGGTTAAGTGTCTTAGCTGCTCTATTCAGAGGGGTCAATTTGAAGTGCTGTCATCTAGCATGCTCTATTGGTGCCTGGGCCATCAGTGAATTAGGTGGTTGGTTTGTGAACAAAAAATCTGTACCTTTTGCCAGGACAAGGTATCTGCATTCCACTCTTTAAGGTGTTAGTGCACAAGATGCCAGACTGCTCCAGCTGGTTGGAGGAGCACACTATTTATGGGGAGAGCGGTGCTCAAGAGTTCCATTGATTGCAGGATGCCCAGGAACTCATCCTGGAGGCCCTGTGTGTGTTCTGCTGGTAGATTAAGGTTCTTTGCTGTGCATGAGAGCAGGTCCTGATGGTTATCCAGGCAGTTGAGGCAGGGAGAATAAGTGCCTTGTATAGAGAGATTGATGTTGTTGTGGGGATCAATGGTTCTGCCAGTTCCAGCAGTGCCAGTGGTACCCATAGTGGCAGTGCTGCATTATCTCAGGGTTCTTCATAAACCAAGAGAGAAGCTGTATAGACCAACAAAGGATGGTGGTGAGCTGGCCCTGTGGCCTCTGTAGGAGTTCCAATCAGGGGTTAAAGTAAGCCGGAACGCAGGCGAACACTGTTCCGGGGCCCACTATTTTTAGGGGCCAGTGTTCTGGGGCCCCAAAAAATAGAAATTGGAGCCAGAATGCTGTGTTCCATGGCCCACTATTGAAAAATAGCAGGCCCTGGAACGCAGTGTTCTGGCACCATGATCTATTTTTAGGGGCCCAAATGCTGCATTCCCCAGTGTTCTGGCAGGCAGGGGAGGATGCGGGGCCAGGGTCATTCCTGGGCAGGGCTCAAGCCCCGCCCCAAGCCCCTCCCTTCCAGGCCTGCCTGCAGCTGCACTGCTGCTCTGACCATGGGCCTACCACCCCCACCTCTCCAGCCACTCTGCCACCACTGGTAAGTGCAAGGGTGGCCCAGCTCGCACTGGGGGGGGGGTATTGGGGACAGGGGGTGGGGTGCTGGCATGGAGGGGCAGGAACTGGAGTCTGGGGGGTCCACCTGCGCAGGAGGGGCCATCTGGTGCGAGATGGGGGCCCACCAGCATGGGAGAGTTCCAGGGCTCCCCAAATTATACTTTAACCCCTGATTCCAGTGGTACCAGTAAGACCAAGCATACAGATCTGCTGGAGGCAGTGGACTACAACAGTCCTGAAACCATGCATCAGCAATGGGTCAATACCCTTGTGGACAGGGCAGGCATCACTGGTGTGGGCTGTAGGTGCATGCTGGTGAAAAAGTGGGCTCTTGCTCCACATACCACACCAAGTTAGAGGGTTGGTCTGGAAATGGCCATACTATTGGAACATCTGGGGCCAGTGTGGAGCCGCTCTACAAGAATGTGCTCGCTTGTTGTTCTGACAGCATGAAGAGGAATGGCTTGGAGCAGTGGCTTAGCAGAAATGACTTATCCACCAGTGATGGAGGACATACACTGTCCAGTGGTCCAGGACATAGTGGGAAATTGGTGTACAGTAGAAGTTCAGCTGTAGGTGTCAGCAGGGACAGGTGGCCAGGTGTTCATAACACCAGCTACAGGATTCCCAATGCTGTAAATGGAGCCTATGATGGAGGCAGTAGTTCCACAACAGAACCTTGTACTCCATCTGAGACTTCCTGGGTGGAGGAAAAGTCCGGTCATTGCACGACATTTTCCCCAGTGTAGCATTGCTCAGGGAGGCAATGATGCGTTTTGAGGCAATCCCTTTCAGGGAGCTGTCCTTGTGCCAAAGTGTGTGCTTTTATGAGCATGGTGCTGCTTCAATGATGCCACCAGTATTGGCAATGGCACTGGACCTGAGGATAAGACTGTGGACAGAGTCAGTGAAGTACTCACTGGTGGCGAGACCAAACACTCCAGTGGATCTGCTGGTGTGTCACCCAAGTGCACACAGGGGCATTGCTTCCTCCACAAGATATTTTCAGAGTTAGGCTCTCAAGCCTCATGAGTCCACAGTGGGAAGGAACAACAGGTGGAACCACTGGCATTGCCATGGACTTTGCCCAAACAATAGAGCCAACATTGGTGCTCTTTGCTCAAAGAGAAGGAATGGGGACATGATGCACAGCATTTAAAGCAAGTTTGTCTCCTAGGCAGATAGAGTGCCCTGCACAGGGTAAAAGATCAATTACTATTAAAGTCCTAACTACTGCTAACTTCTAAAAACTATGTTAAAACTGTTGTAAAACTACCTACAAGAATGTTAAAGATCTATCAATATGCATTCTTACTATCTTTATTTTTTTACCACTACAATATATTTAAAAGGCACAAATTTTAAGGTACTTAGATGCCTAACTCCCATTTATTTCCACAGGAATTTTTCCCAGCTCTTTAAAGTTATTTAAGTGCCTAAATCCATACTCTGAATAGGGAAAGTTTTCGACTTCAGTACTCAGAAGACCAGGGGAGAAATCCTGGCTCCATTAAGTACATTACAAAATTCTCATTGGCTTTTGTGAAGCCAAGATTTCACTCTAAAAAGACATTTAGAAGGAAGGGATACCATCATCTGCACTGCTGACCATGATAATTATTCTGAGTGATTTTAAGAGGCATCTTTATAAGGTGTTTTATAGTGAGGTTAAAAAAATATGTAAAAAGAGAATCTTCTTATAGAGGACTTCACACTCTATTCAAGGATGGAAGTTTAAAGTCTTCATAGTAAACAACACAAAAATCCTGAGCATTGTTTAAATGTAAAGATTTTCAAACAGTAGATATATCTTATGCTTTTAAAATTTTCTTACATGATTCATTTTGCTTGAACAGTGAGCTTTACAAACAATTCTCTTTAACATGATAGTCAAGCAATGCTTGGTTTGACTATGATGGTTTTTCCTTAATTTTATTGAACATTCACTGATGGTGAAAGATGCTGGATTGCCAGCTCCAAAAATGAAGACCTCTCTTTAGCTATAGAACAGGTACAATATGGGCAGCAAAAGTGTTCTGACCCCTAGCTTTATCTGGAAGGTCCACCTCCAGCAATCAAGCAAGAGTTCAGTTTCCCTTCCTATGCTCATCTGCGTAGACTAAGAGCAAGTGGTGGTGATCGTTTTGAGATAAAGAGAACACCATCTCCTTTCATGTAAATTGATAATAGTCATTGCATTCTTGCAACAGTCCCCTCCCAGTCTGGTGTACCACTGTAACACCCCCCCCACTGCCACTCTTGAACCCTGAGTCACCCCACTATGCCAGGTGAACACACACTGCTGAGTAGGTCCACACCAGCCTCCTGCATGCAACTGATCCCAAGCAGTGGGCATGTGCTCCACTGCCACTCAAGGGACAGTCCCTCAGCAAGCACCCCTATATACCACACCAGTAACTACCACCTACAGGGATGGGGACCCTTTCCCCAATCACTATTAGGGTCATGGACTCTGGTTCGTTCATTTATCAATGGAATAGGTATACCCAGCTCTACTAATTCACACCCTCTAAAGTTCACACAGTTAAGCTTTAGATGAAACAAACACTAGCTTATTGATTAGAACAAGCTTTTAAATGAGTATATAGCAAATCAATGCACAATCATATAATAAAGGAGTCATGAGCTATCACAAGCAAATAAAAGATACAAGATGCATTCTAAACCTACATGACTACCTAACCTAACCTCATGGTCCAAGATTACTCACAAGATGTTTGAAAGATGCTTTTACAGTTAGTCTCTGCCTATCACTAGGCAGAGCCCAGATCTTACTTGAGGCTGGAGAATGTTTCAAGATAGAGTTTCTCTGGCAAAAAGCCCCTAGCTGTTCCAAGTGTCTATATTTGGTTTTTTTTTTGCCGATATGCCTCCTTCCCCTTCCTTCTTTGTTCAGAAAGAGTGGGAGACCTCTTCCCATGTCTCACTACTGTAGGAGTGCCTTTTCCTACCTGAACCAGGTAGCTCAATTTGCATGGCCTTTGCCATGGCATCTCTCCAACCTCTTGCTGAGAGAGAGCCCTGGAATACCTGGAAACATGCTTTACATCATTACACATACATGATGGTGTTGGAAGCATGATACCATAACAATACAGCAGAGCATTTGAAGGGGAACCTTGCATGGCACATTTTGCATCAAACCACACAACTATACTACAAATGAGAACAGGATAGTTACACAGATCATAGCCCATTGTGCATCACATGACAGTTGTCAGTTTAGGTTATTAGACATCTGTAGTTAAATCTTTCTTGACTTTGTCACATGACCAGCTATATACGAATAAAATAATGCACTTAAACAAGAAGAGCAAATTATGGCCCCTATGTTATATAAGATCAAAAATGAAAGACTGTGGTAGCACTTTGAGGAATCATAGGGTTGGAAGGGACCTCATAGGTCATCTAGTCCAACCCCCTGCCAGAGACAGGACCACTCCCACTAAACCATCCCAGTCATGGTTTTGTCCAGCTGGGCCTTAAACACCTCCAAAGATGGAGATTCCACCACCTCCCTAGGCAGCTCATTCCAATGCTTCACCACTTGCCTAGTAAAAAAGTTTTTCTAATATCCAGCCTCGACCTCCCTAACTGTAACTTGAGACCACTGCTCCTCATTCTGTCCTCCATTACTACCGAGAATAGTCGAGCTCCCTCCTCCTTTAAGCATCCCTTCAAGTAGTTGAAGATTGCTATCAAATCCCCCCTCAATCTGGGTTTCTTTAAAATATAACCAACTCTCTTGGACTCCTTTCCCCTTCAGATTAGCTTCCCAAGGGATCCTGCCCATCAGTTCCCTGAGGGAGCCAAAATCTGCTTTTTTGAAGTCCAGGGTTTGTGTTTTGCTTCTTTCCTTCCTTCCTTTAATCAGCATCCTGAACTCAACCATATCATAGTTACTATTGCCTAGTTTGCCATTTACCTCTACCTCCTTGATCAATTCTTCCCTGTTTGTGAGCAGCAGGTCAAGAGATGCAAGGCCCCTAGTTGGTTCCTCCAGCATTTGTACCAGAAAGTTGTCCCCAACACTCTCTAAAAACTTCCTGGATTGCCCATGCACTGCTGTATTGTCCTCCCAGCAGATGTCAGGGTAATTGAAGTCCCCCATGAGCATCAGGGCCTGTGATCTAGAAGCTTCCGCTAATTGTCCATAGAACACCTCATCCACCTCCTGCTTCTGGTCTGGTGGTCTGTAGCAGACACCCACCACAGCATCCCCCTTGTTGCTTTCCCCTCTCAATGTAACCCACAGACTTTCTACTGGCACGCTTCCACTTCCATAATGGAGCTCTGAGCAGTCATAGAGCTCTTTTACATATAGTACTACTCGTCCTCCTCTTCTTCCCTGCCTGTCCTTCCTGAACAGTTTATACCCATCCATGGCAGAGCTCCAGTCATGCAGACTATCCCAGCCTTATCTCACACAGGGGAATTGAATAGCATTGGCACAAAATAAGTTGTGTCAAATATAATCGGGTATAAGAGTTTACTGAAGAGCCAATGTTAAATCACACTTGTCTGCTCCTAAATAGCATTTTCTAGGTTATTTAATATGATGGTTACAATCTCACTGATTGCATTCAGACATTCATGGACTAATTGTTATGAGTTCTATCTAAAGACATTTAGAATTTGCTAGGGAATTTATATGTCATTAAGCATAATGAAGAAAGGTTTGTTTTCATACAAGTGAGATATATTCTGAGGTGGATGGAGGGTTAAGGGGGAGAGATGTTAAAAACTTGCTTAAGCATTTATTGCACTCTTTTAAAAAAAACAGGTATAACAATTTAGTGATGCATCAGAAACAAGCCAAAACATCTAAGATCTCATTTTCATCATCAACTGGTGAGAAGACCAAAGTAACCACCAACTACATTCAAGGAAATCCCAGTCGCTTCTGGCTTTCAGGATTTTTTTTCCCTCAAGGTACATTAGTAGATAGGCAACCATCAATAAAAAATGGTGATTTGTAATTGTTTTCTTCTCTCAATTTTCTGCTTTTAGTCTTAGAACTGGGGTTTGTTTGGCTTTTTTCCTCCCATATCCTAGTGGCAGACAAAAAGTTCGTTCTTTTGGGGGTAATCTCTCTTCTGCTTTTGCAGAAAATCATACAAAAACTTGGACTGTTTTTGCAATCCATATTCAATTAATGAATAAATTAGAAGACATTTTTTGGTAAAGGTCACCCAGTTGATGCTTCCTTAACTGTATGTGGATTACTTTTACTTTTCACCAGAGTCTTTTGAAGACTGTTCAAAGGCTCTGGGCATTGCACAGACCATAAAAATAAGGCTGCAGACTATATAGCAATATTGCTATCCAACCTGATTTGTGCTCTGGATGTATTTTATATTTAAATGCTTCCAGAATGACATTGCACAGCTTGGACATGTAACCTGTGTCATTTTTCACTTATTGATGAATTGATTACCTCTCATTGTAGTATCTGTAACTGAATTAGCTGCCAACAAAAGTCAGAGCTATTTGGTTATTTAAAGTTCAGCATTATGGCACCATTGTATGCTGCACCTAGGCTTCCTCATACTAATTCAAGATTAAAGTGACTTGAGAAAGCATTCACTATGGGAGTCAGGTTTGAGAGGTTGGAGTTAGTGCCCTTATTGGTTTTAAGAAATTGTTAATGCATTATTTACAAAAGCTTAATTATAAAAAGTACTGAAATGCCAATTCCTCAGTACTGATGCCTGTGATTTTAGGTAGTAGATAAAGCATTACACGTTCCAAAGGGGCAGCCATGTTAGTTGTTCAGTAAAACAAAACAAGGAGTCCTGTGGCACTTAAAGACTAACACATTTATTTATTGCATTGTATTTATTGCTTTCGTGGGAGAAAATCCTACTTCATCAGATGCTTTGAATTTGAAACATTACATGACTTCTGTGCATTGGGACTCTCAAAAAATGAGGCGTGGCTTTCATGAGACCACAGTGAATAAACCTCTAACATCAAAAACATCATGGTTTGTTTCTACTCAGCAAATTAACTGTAAAAACATAGGACTCTGTCCACAAAGGGTGATCAACATCAAAGTGCCTAATGTTTAGGTGGCCTGCCACCTAGTTAGTGGCAGCTGCAGTGTCTGAGTAAGGCAACCAGTGTAAAGCATGAGTAAAACTACAAATCTGTCACAGATTCTCGGATTTTACAAGACTTCCACAACTTTTTGGAAATTCCAGTAATTTAGCCCCAAACCGTGAGGCTTAGGCTTCAGCTTCACACCCAGGGCTCTGGCTTCAGTATTAATGTAGTTAAAACTGCATTAGTGAGTGTACACTTCTGTAATTTACTGCCCATGTGCTGTCCATAATTTCTAATAAAAATACCTGTGTCACAATCTTAGCCTTATGCCTGAGTGCCTAAGAATTGGCTTCAAGCTGATGGGAGGTGACTAATACCAAGAGAAGGCTCATGGTGGTTGGGGCATCTGCTCTATGCAAGAGACAATGATAGAGATCCTGTCACCATTGCACCTCTAAGTTAATGGTTAAGAGACTCACCCAGGATGCAGAAGACCATGGTTCAAATTGCGGCTCCAAAACAGGCAGAATTGTGCTCTCTAACCATTAACTTACAGAGGAGGCTTCCTCCACAACAATTCTCTTCTTTGGAGTCTCTGATGACATATACCAGGCATGGCCAAACTGTGGCTCGGGAGCTCCATGTGGCTCTTGAATGAAAAAATGTGACTCGCGGAAGAACATCAGCAAATCAATTGAGTAGGTAAAAGTATATGGCTATATGCCTCAGTGTGGCTCTTGAAGGTTTAATAATCAACTTGCGTGGCTCTTGAGTTCCATAAGCTTGGCCATCCCTGACATATACCATATTGGACCACCAAAGGTGAGACAGACAGGATAGCAAAAAAGGGAAGGTCTTGTCTGACAATCTCACCATGATTTAAGTGCCAGAAAGGTGCTCTGCATCTTCAGGGCTTAAACAACTCTGTGTATACCCACTGGCAGAAATGTAGATGCCAAAGAGATATAAGAGAGAGTGAGAGAGCGAGAGCGAGAGCGAGAAAGAGAGTCCGAAGTAACTACCACAAGAAGGGCAGCTTTCCATGAAAGGAGCAGCAGAGAGCATATAGCCAACAGTTCAAATGGGAGATCCATAAGTCTTGATAAAACTATGTTCAGGTCTCAAGAAGGTGCAGAATTCCTGACCTGAGCATAAAGTTTCTCCACACCTTTAAGGAATCTGATTAGTCATGTCATGGGAAAACACCAAAATGCCCACCAGGTGAACTTTCAGTGATGAGGGGACTAGACCTGGATGCAATAAATAGTCTAATCTGGACTGAATTGAAGCCTGGGAAGGTGATATTTTCTGGCTCAAAACCCACCAAGCGAAACCTTTTCATTTAGCCACATATGTCAGTCTGGTAGAAGACTTTCTGCTGCCCATTAGGACTGGATCAACCAGAGCAGACGAAGACCACCTTGTCAGCATTCAGCCATGCTGCCACCATGCCCTCAGATATTGGGATATGAGGTCCAGCTATAGAAGATGGCTATGGTTCTAAGAAAAGAGGTCAGGCTACAGTATCAGCTCCAGCAGGTATTGAGTTAACAGCTAAGAGCTCATGCCAAAACAGTGTTGTTACAGCCACGTGGGATCCAGTAAGTTCATATTCACCTTGTTGTGCTTGATTAGGATCTTGTGGATCAACAGTATTGGTGGAAAGGCATATATGAGCACTTCTGCCCACAGTAGAAGGCAGGCATCTGATAGGAAGCCCTTGTCAAGATTATAACTTGAGCAGAACTGGTGACACTTCCTGTTCTGCATGGATTCTAAAAGATCCTCTTGGGAAGTCCCCTACTTCTGGAACATCTTGCTGGCAATCTCCAGGTGTAGTAAGTACTTGGCATGGGAGGAAAAGAAACGTCCTGAGAAGGTCTGCTAGTGTGCCTTGTACATGCAAGACATGTAACCACAATATAAATCTCATCTTGTACAGTCAAGTCCCACAAGTGAAGATTCTTTTGACACAGGGCAAATGAATGGGATCCACCTTGCTTGTTGCTGTAGAACATTGCAGTGGCATTATTTGTTCGAATCTGGACCACTTTGACTATCACATAGGGAAGGAACACTTGACAATACATATTGCCTAGAGCTCTATGGCATCTGTTTGGATGTCATTTTCCTCCTATGACCAGATCCCCTGTGTACTGAGGTTGTTGATATGGGCTCCCTATCTTAAATTCAAAACATCGGAGACCAATGTTTCTGAGGGGGATAACCCTCAAAGGTCATGACTTCTATCCCTGAGTGCACGTTCATCCACCAGTTCAGAGATGACAGGGCATACAGTGTGACTGTGACCACACAACTCAAACTGTCTGCTCAGGTGTATAAAAAGACTAGCCATGACTGAAGAAGGCTGAGATGTAGACATGCATGACACACAATGCAAGTGCAGGCTGCCATATGCCCCAATATCCTGAAGCATGTCTGTGCAGTTGTGAGAGGGTAGTTTCAAGTTCATGATGTGCTCACAAACTGAGGCTCTGGGAGAAAGGTCCTGGTTTCAATGGAGTCAAAGACCACCCCAATAAATTCTATCCACTGGACTGGCAGGCAGCCCTTAACAGCTTGAAGCTGCACTGTACCTGATTTTGTGACCACCCTTGAGGAGCCTGTCATCTAGCTAAGAGTAAATCTTTACCCACTGACATCTCAGCTGAGTGGCCACTACTGCCACACACTTTGTGAAGATCATTGGGGAGGATGAATTGCCAAAGAGCAGCATCATAAATTCATAATGATTTAGGTTCACCATGACCCTGAGGAATCTCCTGTGGCCAGTGAAAACTGAGATGTGGAAAGATACATCTCTCAAGTTGAGGGCAGTGAATCAATCCCCTGAATCCAAGGAAGGATGGAATGTAGGGAAATCATGTAGAACTTCAGCCTCTTGAGATGGCACAGGTCTAGGATAGGTCCAAGACTCCCTTTTGTTTTGGGGATTAGAAAGTAACAAGAGTAAAAACCCCTTCCCTCCATATCTGGTGAGACTTCCTTTATAGTCCCCACTCACAGGAGGGTTTCTGCATCCTGAATCAGAAGTTTCCTGTGAGAAGGGTCCCTTAAGAGGGACAGGGAAGGAGAATTGAGAGGGGAGGGAGGGAAAAAAACTGCAGGGTATAGCCAATTGATAAGGTGTTGCGGACCCTATGGTTCAATGTAATCTGGGCCTACACAGTGAGAAAGAGTAGCTGGTTATTCAGAAATAAAAGGTGGGATGGCTCCTGAATCAAGACTGGGACACCATCCTCAGGCACAGCCTCAAAATGGCTAAGTTCCAGAGGGGTAGCTGTATTAGTCTGTACAGCAAAAACATTGAGAGTCTTGTGGCACCTTAAAGACTAACAAACTTCTTTGGGCATAAGCTTTCATGTGGTCCAACCCACTCTGTCAGATGCAATGGCTGTTGTTGCCCACTTGAATGGCATGAGGGGCTTCGTCTGAGTCCTAGAGAAGGTTGGAGCTGGGCAACAATGCTTAAAGCGTCTGGCTCTCTTTTTCCTCCTATAGAAAGTATAATGCGAAGGGCCTGGAAACCTAGGCTATTGTGATGGAGGACAGAATTATCTCCTAGAAGCCTGCAATATATATAGGCCTAGTGAAGACTAGGTGGCCCTAGAGCAGGGATCTCACTCAAATCACCACGAGGGCTGCATGAGGACTAGTAGAGGGCCGCATGAGGACTAGTACATTAGCTAGAGGGCTGCACCACTGAAACCTTTTCCTACAACAACATTGCAAATATCAGTAACGATTGTGTCATTGCGGGCCACAGGAAATAGCTTTAGGGGCCACATGTGGCCCGCAGGCCACGCGTTTGAGACCCCTGCCCTAGAGTCTTTAAGGCAGTGAAGATTAGCATCAGTTTGTTCTGAAAAAAAGAGCATTGCCCTCAGTAGGAAAGCCATGTATCTATTGCTGCCCCCTCCCCTCCTACAGATAACCCAAAACATTGCACATGGGAACTGCAGAGGCCATCAGTCTTGCCACCAAGTCTGTGGCATCCAATGCCAGCTACAGGGCAGCACTGACTACAACCTTGCTCTCCTCTAAAATAGAGGTGAACTCCTGTCCATACTTGTATGACAACAAATCTTTAAACTTTGTTAAAACGTCCCGGCTATAATTACATCTCCCCAGCAAATCTTGCTGGTTGGGGATTCCGAACTGAAGACTGGTGGTGGAATACATCTTTCTTCAATGAATGATGTCCCTGTGGGTGCTCAACTTGTGGTGTCATGTGGCAGCCTTGACTGGAGATCTTCTCAGCAACATGAGCTCAGGTTGTGCACATTCCATTGCTACCTTGCGGAGTCATTGGGGGGCTTTGGTGGGGCATTTGTGCAGCCTGAATTCCTCAGCTCCTTTTCAGCTGCTGGTCTGAGATGGAGCACTCCTCAGAAGTTCATTGTTTTACCTCCTTTAACAAAAACAGAATCTTTCTCTTTTTTTTTTTTGTCTATGCTTATGTCAGTAAACCTTTTTTGAAATTTTTTTTCTTCTTCTGTTATTAGTTATTCTCCCAAAATATTCTGTTCCTGACTAACTGATTACAAAAAGAAGAGACAAAAGATAAAAAGATGCCAGGGTCAGCTGGTTTTAAACATTACTGTTCGTGCAGAGGTGCAATGCCAATTCTCTGTGTGCCATTCTGTGTGTGTGCACTGCTTTGGTTAGAGCCGTATACCCTAAAAACATATACAGCATAAAAATCTTAAATCCAGAACAAGGAAGGACAGAGACCTATGTCTCAAGCAAATTCTTTTGGAAAAGTTGCTTAGACTTGCATCAGATACAAGACCAGACAAAGCATCTATCAAATGGGATCCCCGAGAAAGAAGGCTGCATCTCCAACTTCTAGCCCATTGCCAAAAACAAAGCACTCTTTGAAGGGGCTCTCTCCTAAGGCACGTACCAAAGAGTCTAAGGGTTCCTCTGGTACGAAATGGTCATTACCTACTAAGGACTGAATACATCCTAGTCATGACTTGAGAGACCCTAAGAGGCTCTCCTCTACAGCTTCGCACAAGGAATCTGAACATATGGAGACAGTGGCCACGGCGCTGCCAGCTGTCACAGAACCACCTACAGAACATACTGTGGTACTGCCAACTGACCATATGACCACTGCAGCACCATCCACAGTGCCAGGTGCCGATACCATGATCATGGCACCACCTAATGGTCATACAGTACAGGCATCAAAGCAACGCCATACTGAACTGACTCTATTGTTATCCCTAAGATCCATGCTCTCTCATGGCCCATCCATACATTTAACTCATGATGAAGCCCTTTCACTGGCTCATTTATTTAGTTTTGATGACAAAGACTTGGAGGACACTTGATTTTCCTCTGAGCATTCTTGTCCAACCAAACTTTCCTTGCCTCAGAGACACTACTCCTATCATTCAAGATGTAGACTTCCTCACTATTATGGACCTGCTTCCTCACTATTATGGACCTCCTCCAATGCTGTACCACATGCAGTGGGACCCATACCATGCTTATTACAAATCATACAACCCACCATAGGATCCATACACACATGTGTACCACTATCAGTCAGACCTTCAACTTCTGCGTTAGCTTCTCAAGTGGGTAGCCAACCCCACAAAGGCACCTCCTCAGCCTACCCAGGTAATGTCCCCTTTGTTCCATGAATCATCATCATCACCTGATGAGGTGGTCATGCCTCAGACACCAGCTGTGGTCATAGAAATCCCTCCATAAGTTCCCGTATGACCACAGGGCCAGCCATTGATCATGGGACAACCTGCCATCATGGAACCTGCACCAAAAACTTGTGCCCATATAGATCTGTGCTGATGATGTGGCGAATTTGGTGTCCCCTTCTGAGTCAGAGGAGGATGGATCTTCTGCTGGAGACCCAGGCTGCAATGTGGTGGTGGTGGTGGTGGTGGTGAATGGTGCCTCAGAGAAGATTAGCATCAGATTTCCTGGGAGCAGTGCTGCTCTGCTGGGGGGTGCTGATGGTGCAGCAAATGATTCAGCACTAGGAAATGGTACACTGAGCATTTGTGGCAGGAGTCCTGTGCCCAGTACCATGACATCAGCAACCAGTGTCAGGAAGACAAAGACCAGTACCAGGGTGACCAAGATCAGTGGTGCTCCACCAGAAGCAAGTGCCTCAGCATCAGGCACTGGTGTTGCAAAGATGGGAATCTTCACCAGGCTTGAGAGCAAGGTCAAGGTGTTCTAGGTCAGCACTGAGATTCAGGGAAGCAGTGCCTGCTGAGCATCCACTGTGGTGATCCCCATGCAGATTTTCCCCAGACATCAGTGCCCTCACCAAATCCAGTGCCAGCAGAAGATGTCAAGGAGTGGAAACAGTGGAAGGCCCTAGCTGCCTGAAAGCCTCCAGTGTTGATGGCACCACTAGCTGGAGAGGCTTCTTTCTGCTTCCATGAGTTGAACATGGTTCCACCAGCAGGCTTGGAGCCCTAGGCCAAGAAACCAACCATTGTCATCCCAATGTAGGCAAGTGGCCCAACAAGGGAGCTGTGCCTGAGCCTGCCTTCTTGTTCTTTTGGAGTGTGGGGAACAGCGTCTGTCTGAGTTTTGCTGCTTCTCCTGCTGCTTCAGTGAGGGTGAAGTGGAACAGCACTGAGAAGGACCTGGTACAGGCCATGCACTCTGCACCAATGCAGACATACGTGGTACCGAGTTGGATCAGCTGGTCTCAGTGTTTCTTCTATCAGCAGGGCTACCAGGTGAATGCTCCTGTGGCCTAAAGCCCTTACAGATCTTGCACTTGACCCTTCTGTGCATCTCCCCTAAGCACTTAAAACAATTATCATGGGAACTGTTAAGCAAGGAAGGGCTTGTGGCAGGTAAAACACAGCTTGAAGCCTAGTGAATAAGGTGTGTCCTGTTCTAAGGTGACTGTCTCAAGCAAGACTAGTGGTACCTAATTTCTAACTGTTAAGTGTTTACAACAGTTATAACAAAAACCACAAAGTACTTGCAACCACAAGGGAGAGAAGTTGTTTCAGTAACTGTGACAGGAGGGAAGAAGAAATTGAGAAGTTGCAGGGCCAGCAGCACATTATACACCAGTGCATGAACATGGGATTCCAGAGCTGACCGTATAGATGCTGCTAAGTTAAAAATCTCCAGCACTGGTTCATCAGGAATGGAATCAACATGAGCAAGCACTCAAAGAAAATTCAGTGATTGTAGTGCATAAGCAAGTCCCTTTCTGCACTTAACCCAAAGTACTTACATACATGCATATATTTTTACTCTTGTTAACACTGCACAGAGTACAGCTCCAGAACTGAGATGGATTATATAGAATCATAGGTCATGCCCACAGGCAGGGCACTGTTTCGAAATAAGTTATTTTGAAACAAGTCGTTTCGAAATAAAGCCCTTATTTCGAAACAACATAATTCGAAAAAAACCAAAAAAACAATTCGAAGGGGGAATCGAAATAGCATGTCCACACAGTGGACTTGCTATTTCAAGTTAGAGGAAGGGCACCCTGGGAGGCCATGTTGCCACCAGCAGGGGGGGGGCTTGTAAGGAGCTTGGGGAGCCTTGGAACCCCCCGGCTCCGTTGCCCAGGTGGGGGGGGAGCTGCAGCCCCCACGTGGTGAGCTGCTGCTGGGCGGCTCACCCTGCAGCCCTGTTCTGGGGGCTGCAGCCCCTGCGGGGTGGCCACTCCACAGGCGGCTTACCCCGCCACCAGGACTGCCCCAAGCCCAGCAGCAGGGTCTGGGGGCACCCTGCCCTGGGAATCCCTGGGCGCCCCGCTCCAGCCCAGGGCAGGGCTGGGGGAGCCCCACCCAGCCCTGGGCAGGAGCAGGGGTGCCCAGGGATTCCCGGGGTGGGGCATCCCCAGACTCCACCACGGGGCTTGGGGGCAGCCCCAGTGGCGGGGTGAGCCGCCCGTGGAGTGGCCACCCTGTGGGGGCTGCAGCCCCCAGAACAGGGCTGCGGGGTGAGCCACTGGCCAGCGGCTCACCCCGCAGGGGCTGCAGCCTCCATAGCCGGGCAGCAGGGCCGGCAGCTCTCCCCCACCAAGCCCAGGCGGGGGACAGAGCCACGGGGGTGCCCCAGCTGGCTTCCCCCTGCTTCCCCTTGCCGGGGTAATGGGGGGCAAAGGGGGTGCTGATCCCTGGCCAGGGTGCTGGGGGGGGGACCTCCCTCCAAGGGTGCTATGCACCCTGAAGAAGGTCACTGTTATTTTGAAACATTCGTTGTTTTAAAATAACCTGTCCAAACACCGTTATTTCGAAAGAACTGGTTTCAAAATAACTGTCCTTTCGAAACCAATGTCGTTTAAGCGGTTTCGAAAAGAGGGCTCATGTCGACATAGGGGCTTTTATTTTGAAACAACCAGTGTTGGAAGGGTTGGAAGGGTTACAGGGTTGGAAGGGACCTCATGAGGTCATCTAGTCCAACCCCCTTGCCAAAAAAAGCAGGACCACTCCCACTAAATTATTCCAGCTAGAGTTTTATCCAGCTGGGCCTTAAACATCTCCAAAGACGGAGAGTCCACCACCTTCCTAGGTAGCCCATTACTTCCTGTAAGCTTCCTTTTTATGCTTTAGCTCAGTGCAGAGTTCTCTGTTAAGCCACACTGGGTGCTTTCCACATTTGCTGTTCTTCCTGCTCATCAGAATGGTATCTTCCTGTGCCCTTTGCAGGGTTTCTTTAAAATACAACCAGCTCTGTTGGACACCTTTCCCCTTCAGATAAGCCTCCCAAGGGATCCTGCACATCAGTTCCCTGAGGGAGCCCAAATCTGCTTTTCTGAAGTCCAGGGTCTGCGTTTTGCTTTGTGCCTTTTTTCCATTAATCAGCATCTTGAACTCTATCATCTCATGGTCACTGCTGCCCAGGTTGCCATTAACTTCTCTGTCCCCAATCAATTCTCCTCTGTTTGTGAGCAGCAGGTCAAGAGGTGCAAGGGCCCTAGTTGGTTCCTCCAGCATTTGTACCAGGAAGTTGTCCTCAACACTCTCCAAAAACTTCCTGGATTGCCTGTGCACCGCTGTATTGGCCTCCCAGCAGATGTCAGGGTAATTGAAGTCCCCCATGAGAACCAGGGCCTGTGATCTGGAAACTTCTGCCAGTTGTCCATAGAATGCCTTATCCACTTCCTCCTTCTGGTCTGGTGGTCTATAGCAGACACCCACCACAACACCCCCCTTGTTGCCCTCTCCTCTAAGCTTAACCCACAGATCTTCAGCTGGCTTGGTTCCACTTCCATAATGAAGCTCTGAGCAGTAATAGAGCTCTTTTACATAAAGTGCTACTCATCCCCCTCTTCTTCGCTGCCTGTCCCTCCTGAACAACTTATACCCATCCATGGCAGAGCTCCAGTCATGCAAGCTATCCCACCATGTCTCTGTTATTCCAATTGTATCAGTTCTTTGTCTGCGCCAGTACTACCAATTCTTCCTGGTTGTTTCCCAGGCTCTTTGCATTTGTGTACAGGCACCTAAGATACCAGGCTGATTGCCCTACTTTCCCAAGTCGATTTTCAGTTCTATTACATGTAATGTGTCATATATTAACTAACAAACGGGGGAGGGGGGAGCTTGACTCTTTTTACTTGTTACTACTGCTTATTTATTTTACAGAGTAGCTTTAACTTGAAAGTCATTGAGAGATGACTATCATGGGCTCATATTATAGCAGTTCTGAGAGTATTTTGAGTTTGGGATAGCGTAGTTAATCTGGGCCTCATATTAACTAGGCTTTTTTTCCCTTTATCCTACTTACACAGTGTTCTCATATTAAATTGTGTATTTATTCCTGCAGGATTTCTTACTGCTGTGCTGCAGAACTATGCTCGTCAGAATGGAATCTCGGTGAATTCTCTTACTTTTGTCCATAAACTGCTTCCTATGATCCACAGTGAAGAATGCAACCTCAGAGAAGTAAAACAAACCCAAAATATAATACAAACTGCTTTTAAGGTAAGGGGTTGTAATGGCTGTTCAAAGGCAAAAACTGTAAGTGTGGCAAGGACCAAGGTCAATTTAAAGCAGACGTGGGGTTTTGGGTTTTTTTTTTGACACAGTAGCCTGCACTTTTTCTAACCTGGACACCAACACAATTTTGAAAATGGAAACACAGCCATGAGAGACAGAAGGCAAGGAAAATAGAGGATGGTGCCTATTTACTGTCTGGGATAAAGGGGACATAGGCATCAATATTTGGGCAAAAAGCAATAACTTCTAGAGCCATATACTTTGTCACCATTGTGCAATATATTGAGAACAAGTTGACTCACTGGCAGTGCTCTAAGGCTTACTATATGTAGTACAGTATTCCCTTACTTTCTTATTTACTAAACTCTAAATTCATAGCTCTTGCATGGTATCAGCTTATAACAATACCCTCCCCAGCGGCCTCATTGTGATGGCACTGTAGAAACAGACAGCCCCTTCCCTAAAGGCCTTCCAGCCCAATTAAAACAAGATCATGCATTAATGAAAACTTGCATGTTATATAGACTGATGGTTATTACTTGGAAGCATCAAGCTGTGTACAAACACACAGTTCCCTTTCTTCTTTCACATATCTTGAAAATATAACCCTGGACTCTATTTCCCTTAGAAATAGATTGAGCCCACTGATTCCACTCATTCAGGTTACTCTATCTTAAGGCTGTCTACTCTCATGCAGGTGGAAGGCCTGGAGGATTTTCATTCATTAAAGACATAAAAGTGACAGGTGTGCAAACAAAAACAAAAAAGGGGAGGGGGCATTTCTTAGCAATAATGTATCTGTTATTTTACCCTTTACTCATTTCCTTTAAAAAGTAGTTACTGTGATAAGGTAAACTTCTAGTTTGATTTTTAGAATAGGAGTACTCAAGACTTATCTGTCCCTTTCGGCACGTAAAATTGCCTTATTGATGAGTTTCTTCTTCAAGTGTTTGCATGTGTCTCTTCCAACACAGGTATGTGCATGTCCAGAGTGCACCTGCAGGAATTTTCTCCCTTAACAGTACCAGTGGGGTCAGTTCAAGTATCCACTGGAGCCATGTGCTCACAGTGCCCCAATAAAGGACCCTGCCAACTCCAGTCCCCTTTAGTTCCTTCTTAACACCCAGGACAACTGATGGAACTCTTTATTGCTTATGTATGCAATCATTCTTGTAGTGATTTTTTTGACAAAGTTAGTGTAGTTTTAATACCTCATAGTTTTTGTATATTGTTTGGAAGCCTCCATTCTTAAGTAGCCAGGTTGTCCACCGCTGCCACTGGGGATCAAGCCATGCCCTGTACAAGTCTATGCCTTTGAACGACCTGTACTCAAGCTGCCACAAGTGCTTAAGGGAAGCTCACTGTGAAAGACCACTACCAACTCTGCAGCAATTTCAGGCCCCTGACCAAGAAGGACCATACTGCACGTTTGAAGGTCCTCCTAATGGATGAAGCCTTAAGACCAGCCTTAGAGCCATGCTTGGACTCAGCATTGAGCACATCAGCCTCAGCATGGAGTGTGCCTTCAACCGGAGAGTTACTCAACTTCTGCAGCAACTGAGGCTGTTTGAGATGTGAGTCCCTATGGGCATTCTGTTTTTTCGTAATTAGAGGCACAGGGCATACAGTAATGTGAAGCACCCACAGGGACTCCACTTGAAGAAGAACCCAGGACTCTTGGCACTCATCATCCTCTGTAGTGCCTACGCAGAAACACCACAAGCACCAGAAGGATCAGGGCTCATCTATACAAGCACTTATGCCAGCAAAATTTTGTCACATAGGGGTGTGAAAAAACCCCACACACCACCTAAGTTTTCCCAGCAAAAGCACTTGTGTGGTCAGATCTCTCTCCCACCAATATAACTACCTCCACTCTTTTAAGTGGTTCTGTTACATCTATGAGTGAGCTCTGGGTGACCAGATATTACTGGCTAGTGATAGTGTAGTCAAGGTCTCAGCCTCCAGTACTGAAGGACAAAGGAGACAGAGTGAGACCAACCTATGTGAGGCTGTTCTTTGTCCCCAGCACCACACTATCAGGAGCCTCAGCAACCCTGAACAACAGCAGAAGGACAATGCACCAGCCGTTCTCAGTGCTGTCAAACACCAAAGCTTTCACTGCAGCCAAGGACCTTTTAACCTTAGCAGTATCAAGCCAATGGGCCAAACAAAAGTAGCTCTGCCACTGAATGATACCCAGTTAAGTCCCTGTGGCAAACTCCTGCTCCATTTCCCCAACAGCAAAGTTTGGAGAGTGTGAATATTTTGTTGCTACCAAGGTGTACAAATTCCTCTTTCAAAGCACCCCCTAGGATTGGTGGTGGCTGCAGCAACCAAAAAATGGAATTGCCAAGGGCAGGCAGGTGCTATGCCCAAGGCCAAGAACCTTAAGAAACTAAGCCTCTTTGGGCAGAAGGCATACTCAACAGTGAGTCTTCAACTTCACATAGCAAACCAGCAAGCCCTGCTGAGGTGCTCTGACTTTAGTGTGTGGGAGTCTCAGACAACATTCAAGTTGCTACTCCCCCAAGACTCCAGAAACAATTTTTCTCCTGGCTGCCATGATCAAGGCTCCCTCAGGAACTGCAACAGACAATCCAAGATCTTCCATTTGAGGGATCATCTTTCTTCTCAGAGCAAACAGGCACTAGGCTGCAAGGTGCTAAGGACTCCAAGGCAACCTTGAGATCCCTAGAACTTTTTATACCAGCAGATTCAAAGAATCAATATAGGCCACAACACACAAACCATTTTTTATTTTCAGCCAGCCAGGCAGGACCAACGGAGGATAACAGAGAACTCAAATGCAGGTCCCTCCCCAGTCATCCTTGACAGACCCTATGCAGTCTACTCCTAGGCATCCCAGCTTGTCAAAGCACTTGAGGTCCACATCGCAATCTTCTTTACATTTGACCCATCATCTGCCCCCTCATTTTCCAACCATCTTCTCTATCTTCTGGATACTTGGACCTGAGTCACTTCGGAACACTGGGTTCTCAAGGACCATCCAATTTCTGTCTACCCCACCTCCCCACTGCTTCCTTTTCAGGGACCCTTCTCATGACCTCTTGTTGAAACAATAAGTCCAATATCTCCTTCACTAGACAGGAAAGGTTTCATTTCACGAGAGGGGAAAGGATGTCTATTTCAGCCAGAGGCATTGCTCCACACACCAAAATAACAAAAACACCACCACACCCCATTCAGGGCACAGGTCTACAAAGCCATCTACCTCAGGCATGGCCTCCCCATGCCCAGCTCTGGTGCAGGCCCACTGGCTTGGAACTAGGTCCACCACCAGCTTACCCCCCAGCAGCCACTGCTGCTAGCCCTCCCAGCAGTCTCCTACCTGGACTACCAATCCTATTCCTCCCCCACACACGCTCCCCTCGCCCAGGGGGAGTTACGTACTCTTAGGGGACCCCATATTGCTGAAAGCCAGTCCTTGGAAAAGCCCAGGGGCCTTTTTATGTCCTCTGTCCTGGGCCACGGAGGGTATATCAAATCAAATCATAGGGCTGGAAGGGACCTCATGAGATCATCAAGTCCAACCCCCTGGGAATTGAACCCAGGACCTTCTGCATGTTAAGCAGAGGTGCTAGCCACTACACTATTTGCAGGGTGTCTAGACAGGACAGGAAATTTTAAAAGGCCCTGCCCCACCCCAGCTCCCTGGCATACAGGGTTGAGCAGAGTAGCCTGCCTGTGTTAGCTGAGTTAACAGAGGCAGGCAAGCTGCTAGTGACATGGCTCAGAGCACTGGGCCACATATTTGGATCGTGGGCCTATGCCCAACCAATGTGCATGATTCCAGCTATGTCCGAAAGCCAAAGGGGGCTTAGACCCATTTTAGACTTGCATTGTCTCAACCAGTATCTCAAGAATCTAAAGCTCTTCATTGTGTGGTTTCCCTGTGGGTGCCCCACTCTAGGTGTTCATCGTGTTCTTGCACTGACCTTGGAGATTTCTGCCACAATGACTGCTCAGACCACACTCATATAACATAGAATTAATTTTAACAGTATAGCATAGAATTAGTTTTAAGTCATTTTAGTCAGTTTCAGACAATAGTTTTCAACAGTTAACCTTAAAAAAACAAAACAAACAACCCCCCCCAAACCCCACATATTTCCTTCGTGGCTAGATGGCTATAGAAGAATGCCTGGTTCACCAGGATTCAAAAGATGCTCCCTTTGCAGAGATGCCATGCCTGCTTTAGACCAGCACTCTTAATGAGGAGTATATCTCGCAGAAATGCCATCATTGTAAGAATTTGAAGGCATGAGCCAGGAGAGACAGACTCAAAATGATTCTCTTAGAAAAGTCCCTCAGACCAGCCTCAAGACCAGGGCCATGAATTCTCCTCAAAAATAAAGTGGGAGAGATAACAGAAAAAGGACTTGAACCCCTGCCAGGCAAGAGGACTGCACTGTAAACCAGTGGACACATTCAAACCACTCAGTTATGTAGCTGCGAAGACACTGAGAGACAAACACTCCAGCACAGACTTGAGGTCTAAAGCACTTCCTCCTCAATGCCTCCTCAACATACCTTGGCACCACCAACTATAGCACTGAGTGTAAAACTGGCATCATCCATGAAACTGGAACCAAGCATTACACCTGCACTATCAAACACCATGGTGCCACAACACTCAGCACCAATATACACCACAGCACTCATCGGACCCAATATTGACTGTGGCACCATAACAGACACCTCAGAACGGTGTCCACCACCAACTTGGCATCTACAGGAAAACAAAAACCCCAGCACACTGAGTCCAGAGACTCAGACTCTTCCCACACTCACCTATGGACCAGACACCTCACCGCAATTATCACCATTCTTGCACAGTGGTGATAACAATGACATTCCAGGCAATTTTCTCCCCAACAATTGTCACCACACAGACACTCCTTGCCAATATTTAAGCACTGGAAGAACAAGAAACGTGCCACTCACCCATGGCGTTTGCTCCCAATGGCTGGGCCTGGCACACTAGGTCATCATATGCGAGATCTTACAGCAGACTTCCCAGCTCATACGAAGATTCAGCATCGCCATCCTGCTCATCCCATGTATGAAGAAAACCACACTTCCTGAGGCATTGGACAAAACAGATGATGTGTCTGCTCAGGAAGAGGCAATAATACCACATAATTCCTCCTCATGCCCCGATGAGACAATCATTTCACCTCCGCCTACAAGTGCAGACAATTTTAAACAATTTCAGGAATTCTTTAAACAAGTAGCCCAGGACTTTGAGATTTCACTGGAGGAGCTATCACAAACTCATCAAGATCTTACATTTAGCAAAACCTTCCAAGATAGTATTACCTACGCATGATGCTATTAATAGCACTTAGCAAAGTCCAGAGACCATTGCAGTAACATGCAATTGGGCTGACAAAAAGCATTACATCCCACTAAAAAATAATGAATATTTATTCACATACCCTCTCACAAACTCTTTTCTGGTGGAGGCTGCACTACGAAAACAAACATCCACATAATAAATCCACACCTCAGGACAAAAAGTGGAAGAAGGTCAACCTCTTTGGTTGCAAGGTTTATTCATGATCAGCTTTAAAGCTAAGAGTTGCAAACTATGCGTCCCTGCTATCCAACTAGGACCATAACATTTACTTGAAGTTCACCAATTTCATAGACATAATTCCTGAGGACACGCAAGGTCAATTTCAGTCCTTCATTGATGAGGGTCAGCTTATATCCAGGATAGCTTTCCAGACTCCCTAGATGCTGCTGATAAAGCTGCCAGAACTATGGCAATCATGATAGTAATGTGGCATGCATCTTGGCTTCACTCAGCAGCTCTTCCAAGGGAGCTTCAATCAACTATCGAGTATCTACCATTCAATAAGTCCAAACTGCTTGGGGAGAAGACCAATGAAGTGATACGATGAAAGATTCCTGAGCTAGTGTTTTTACTCTAAGCATCTATACACCTGCAACAAGGAGACAGTATAGATATCAGCCTTACCAACCCCATTAACCTACAACATTCACAACAAAAGCAATAGGATAGAAATAGACAAAGGCCCTGGAGAAGGTGCCAAAATCACAACAATCAATATCCTTCCCAACCGTCATCTTCTATTAAACAACCTTTTTGAAGAATTGGTCGGGGGCATGCATGACCACTGTTTCTGCCTATTACAACCCCCTTTGGCCATTATCTCAGAACTTAAAAAGTCAGGAGTCTATAACATTGGACAAATTGGTTCTAGAAATTATCCGGCAAGGATACTCCATCTCTTTTACCTCCATTCCCCTATACAGTGCTTTTCCCCATCCCTCTTTAGGATCTCATGTGCATCTCCTGCCACTATAAATAGATCACCTTCTAAATCTAGGTGCAGTAGAGCCCATAACTCAGCAATAGAGATGGAAGGGCTTTTACTCCTGATACTTTTAACAGAAAAGAAAAACAGGGGATGGAGACCCATATGAGACCTAAGAAGATTAAACAGCTTTGTGAAAACCCACAGATTCAAAATGGTCACACTATCAACTATAAAACCAACATGGTAATGGGGGGATTGTTTGTCATCCTTTGATCTACAAGGTGCTTACCAGGGCTGATGCATCCATAGAGGCAACCTAGGTAGTCCCCTTGGGCACCAAGAACTAGGGGGCACCACAGAGCTAGGCTGAAGCCAGCAAGCCCATCCCACCCTGCTCTACAATAGCAGGAGCTAGGCCCTAGGGTGGAGCAAGGCCCCGGCCACAGGATGCTGCCACTGCTGCCATTCGGCCCCAGCAGGGAGCAGCACCACTGCTGTCATTGGGCTGCGGGTGGAGAGCTGGCCCTGGCCAGGAATGGCGTGCCACCACAATTCGGCCTGGCAGCCCACACAGTGCCCGCTCGCCACCTGGCCAGGCTTGGGGAGAAGGCCAGTGAGGGGGAACCATCAGGCCCAGCCTAGGCCACAGGGGGAGGGGCAAAAATCTCAGGCGTCGGGTGCCAAAATACCTTGGGCCAGCCCTGGTGCTTACTTTCATGAGACAATACATCCTGCACACAGAAAATTACTTAGATTTGTAGTAGGACAAAACCATTATAAATATAAAGTACTCCTTTCAGCCTCTCCACTGCACTGATAGTTTTCTCTAAAATACTAGCTATGGTAGCTGCTTACTTACTAAGACAAGGCATAATCATCTACCAATACTTGGATGACTGCCTAATAAAATCAAGCAATCAGACCAACGCAACCAGCAAACCTTAACTGTATTTTTAAAATTTGGTTTAATATAAAATCCCCCAAATCAATACTAATCCTACACAACAACTAGAATTTATAGGGGCTCACTTGAACACTACATGTGTACCCAACAGGCACGACTCGCTTCCATTTACAAGCCATGAAGACAGTGTGTTCAAAGTGATCATGATGCCCAAAACAATCAAACAGTCACTACAATGGTAGACACAACCACACAACATGTGGATCGGGATACTCTTTGTTCAAGATCCTCCTATGTTCATAATTACAGATGCATCTTTACTAGGATGGGATGTGCACCTACAGCGTCATAGCACCCAAGGGCATTGGTCAATGGACAAGATGTCACCACACCAACGTACTAGAATTTCAGGCTGTATGAAACACATCCATACACTTCTACCCAATCAAAAGAAAGAAAACAATAAAAATTATAATGGGCAACATAGCATGTATGTTTTATATAAAAAGGCAGGGAGGCGCACATTCCCAATCACGATGCACAGAAGTCATCCAATTATGAACTTGGTGTATTTAACATGGTAACAAAATATCTCCATCTTATCTACTGGGTTGTCAGAATACCATAGCAGATACTCGCACTGGCCATTTTGCAATCAAGCACAAATGGGAACTGAACAATCAGGTTCTCCAACACATATTTCAACAGTGGGGGTATCCATCCATTGATTTCTTTCTGACCCAAAGGCATCGAAAATGCCATGCCTTCTGCTCCACAGCAGGACTTGGAACCAAGTCAATAAGGGATGCTTTCCTCTTAAATTGGAACAGACGTCTACTATACATGTTCCCACCTATACCATTAATACACAAAATACTATAAAATATCAGGTCAGACAGAGCAACTGTAATTGCTCCTGCATGACTAAGCCAACATGGTTCCCCTCTTCCAAATGTCCATAACTACCCAGTTACTGCTTCCATTGAACAAAAGCAGTTACTTCCAAGACGATGGCCAAACACTCCACCCACCCTTGGACAAGTTACATCTCACAGCATGGCTGAGCTATGGCTTCAACCTGAAGAACTACAATGCTCAGATCAAGTAGAAAACATCCTATTAAACAGTCAAAAACTACTGTACGTGGAAACCTCACCTGCAAAAGTGGAATAGATTTACCAAATGATGTGAAGAAAAGCAAATCTCACCTCTTTCTGCTCCAATCCCAACTATCTTCGATTATATCGTCTACTTGAAAAAGACGCAGATCTCACAAACAGCTCACTTAAAGTACACCTTGCAGCAATCTCAGCCTTCTACCTGTGGATGGAAGACAAACTGGTAGTCATACAAATTTATTATGCGATTCATCAGTGGTCCACAAAACACATATCCAGAGATACGACCACCTCTGTTACCCAGGAACTTAAATCTAATTCTCAGAACTATCACCAAGAAACCACTGGAACCCTTAAGCAACCTACTCACTGAAACACTTATCCGTGAAGTTGCCTTCTTGGTAGCCATAATATCTGTTAGATAGGGAGGCAAAATGGGGGCACTTATAGCTGACACCCCCATATACAATTTTTCATTTCAGTAAAATAACCGTATGCCCTCACCTGAAATTTATACCAAGAATTAATACCCCATTCCATAACAATCAAGAAATTAATCTACCCATCTTCCACCCTAAGCCTCATAAGGATGCACATTCTGCATGTCACATGCTAGACCTGAGAACAGCCTTAGCCTTCCATACAGATAGAACAAAGTCATAATGAAAGCCACCAAAATTATTTGTGTCTAGAGGAACACTGAACACTCTAGAGGAGTGCCAAGTTCCACTCAGAGACTACCCTAGTAGATAAAGGACTGTACACTCACATCTTCTATATTAATCACCTCACCACCTCCAGAACAGGTGAAAACCCATTTCAAAAGGTATATAAACATGATAATGGCATACCTTAAAAATAGTCCATTGAAGCCACACAGAGGGTATACACATACCTTCACCCAACACTATGCTATTGACAAACCTGCAGGCAGATACTTTCAGCAGCATAGCACACAATTGCCACGTTGACCCCCCCACCCCACCCCACCCCACCCCACCCCACCCCAGGCTTGTCCAACACAGGGGTCCTAATCCATAGGCACCTAGAGTGGAGCACACACGGGGACACCACTCAGCAAAGAAAATAAGGCTGCTCATCGTGTGCAGTGATGTTCTTTGAGATATGCGCACCCAGTGGTGCCCCAATGACATTCCAGGCAATTTTCTCCCCAACAATTGTCACCACCCAGACATTCCTTGCCAATATTTAAGCACTGGCAGAACAAGAAACATGCCACTAACCCATGGCGTTTGCCCCCAATGGCTGGGCCTGGTGTGCTATGAGAACTGCCCAAGTGTGTCACGAACCTTTGTACAAAGGTAATGAAAATCAATGTAAAACAAACATTGTTTCATATTAAACAATATGCTATTCAACCAAAATTACAGCTCATAAAACTCGTTAAAATTAATCATTGAATTTAAAGAGAGTTACCAGTCTTTTGATTCTAAAATGAGAACATTCTAAACACAAGAACAATGACAGCCCTGTGGCACCTTATAGACTAACAGATTTCTTCGGGCATAAGCTTTCAGGGGCTCCAACCCACTTTGTCAGATGCAACAACAGGCTAACATGGCTATCCCTCTGGAAAATTCTAAACACAGGTGGCCAAAGGGCAAAACTGAGGTGACATGCCTTGTTTTTTCCCAGTGGATTTGAAACATTAGTGCATTTGATGCTTCTTTGGCTTATATACCAGTGTGCCATAAGCACTGCTCTAAAGTCATTCCCATTATGACCATGTCAAAGTGCCCAAATCTCCTGGGCCATGTGGCATGTACAGATGTAGTGCAACATGTGAGGTTATAACTCAGAGCACTTCAAGCCCTGGTCTACTTCCTCTCTACATCGTTTGAATTCAGTACTCACAGTTCCAGACCAGGCCCTTGACTTACTTACATGGTGGCTAGACAGTCACACAGTACGGATGGGGTGACATCCTTCTCAGAACCCCAGCATCCTCGTCTTTGGGTATGTTTCAAACCAGCCCTCAGTAGGGGATTCCACTTATGGTCCTCTCAGAGTGCAAGGTCCGTGGAGCCAAGATCACTCTCACACATCAATATCAGAGAATTCAGGGCAGCATATCTAGTTTGTCAGGCATTTCTCCCTCACCTGATGGGCAAGTCCATTTCAGTCTTCATAGAAAAGATGATAGCTATGTTTTTGATAAACAAACAGGCTAGTATGTCATAGGTGCCAACTTTGAGGGTGCTCAGGGGCCCAGCACCCACAGAAAAAATAGTGGATGGCAGCAGATCAGGGCTGAGTCCTTTTGACCCCTGGTTCCTGGTGTTTGGGGCCTCTGCTCCAGCCTCTGGCAGCCTTAGGCAGGACCAGCCATAGAAAGGGAGCAGGGACACAACTCTCAAGGCATGCCACCACCTCATAACAACAAAAGCCACTTTGTGAGTCATATGGTTAGAGTGGCTGCTGTGCTGGGCATTAGCATTAGTTTCACCAGCCCCTGCAGCTCACCCGAAAGGGGGGGGACCACTCCTCCTGCACCGCCTCCTCTTCTCCAACCTGCATGAATTTGCACCTCCCTTTGGCAAGTGTGTATGTGAGTGGGGCTGCAGCTCCCAGCAAGGTTACCTCCAACTCCATGCTGCCAAGCAGCAGATAAGTCCCACAGGGAGCCAGGCGAGGCTAGGGCTAGAGAGGTGGTTTGGGATCCATGGCTGGAAAACTGGGCATTCTGAGCCCCAGCAGCAGCCCTCCCACAAATTCTACCCAAAAGGATGCATGTGGAAAGCCCTAGACCAGAGCCTAGCAGAAAATGGACAGTGGGAAGCGCAAAGAAGGGTGGGTACAGGAATCTAGGGCTGAGATTCCATGTTTCCACACCAGATGAGTATGAGCTGGTCAAGACCCAGGGATTGGGACCAGAGACAAGGTGTGGAGAAGGCGGCCTGCACAGCCTGCTGCCATTAGTAGCCAGTCCCAATCCTGACACCCATGCCTGCTACTTCCCACAGTCCTGGCAGTGGAGGCAGGAGGACGCCTCCATCCTCTGCTGCCCTTGGTCTCTTCATCCATGTCTCACAGGCCCAATTCTCTGCTGCTGCCATGCCTCCCCTCTGCAGTCCCAGTTCTGCCTTATCACCCATGAACCTTTCCATCTCCTGCAGTCCCAATGATAGCAGGGGCAAGATCAGGATGGCATGGGTGAGGCAAGGGGCTCATATCCCAGCACAACCTGCTGCCTCCTGCACCTGTGTGACCTGGGGGTGGGAGCTTGGAGCCAGGCATGGCACCCACCAGCAAAACAAAAAGTCAGCACCTATGGTACACATTCTTCCCTATGTAAGGCGCAATCCACCACTGGGAGCTCTGCAGCAATCACTCCATCAATGTAGACACAACTTACCTTCCCAGGACTTGGAACTAGATAGATCACATCAGGTTGTCTGTCTCCACTCACTACAAGTTGTCTTTCCATGCAACCATTGTGAGAGACATCGCCTAATGATGGGTGACTCCCCTTATAGGCCCATGACCACCCAAACCAACAGGAAATGTCACCAGGTCTGCACCCTGAGACATCACAGCCCAGTGCACTTCGCAGGCTTGTTGCCATATACAAGGCATCTGTACTATGTCCCCAACCCTCCGATTCACAAAATTCTGATGCTGATCAAGTGAGACGAAGTGCAGGGCAGTCTCACAGCACCCGCTTGGCCCAGCCACCATTGGTTCTCCATCTTCTTACACGTATTTGCAAAGACACCACTACAGCTTCCACTGCACTCAGACCTGGTAGCTTGGAAACACAATTGATTGCTTTATCTAAATTTATGGCTCTTCACCTGGCACCCTGGAAACTCCATAGCTGAAACTGGAGGCGAAAGTTTGCTTGGATCAAGTCTTCGAAGTCCTACTGAACAGCAGAAAGTCATCTAGCAAGCTAACCTGCCTTGCAAAAGGGAAGCAGTTCTCCATCTGGTATTCCCAACAACAAGTCCTGCCCATGCAGTCATCTCTGCAACTCATTCTAGACTGACTGAGGAAAAGCTTAGACCTTGTTGTCTCAGCAGCAGCAGATAAAGTTCCACTAGTGGCCATCTCGTTCTGTCTTTCCATGTGACATGGTCAACTGATTTCTCAAAGGTCTACCAAGGATATACCACCAGCCTAGGAATCCCTCCCCATCTCACCCTTGTGGGACTTACACCTTGGTCAGTCAGAACCTCTCAGGTCCCACCCCCCAGCCCTAATTTGAATCACTGGCAACTTGCTCACTGTTGTACCACTCCCGGAAAATAGAAGCAGGTTTGAGTGAGTCAAGCCCTCACTTCAGAACCTCCATCCATCATCTTTTTGAGGACAAAGTCCAGTTGCAACCACACCTTGCATTCCTTGCAAAAGTGGTCTCAATTCCACTGCAGTCAAGCAAGATTTGTGCTAGTTTTCTAGTTTAAAACACATGTAAATGTAGAAGAGCAGAACCTCCACTCACTGAATGTAAGGCAGGCCTTGGCCTTCTACATAGAATCATAGGAACTGGAAGGGACCATGGGAGGACATCGAGTCCAGTTCCCTGTATTCACAGCAGGACCAAGTATCCCTCTTAAGCCATCCCTGACAGGGGTTTGTCTAACCTACTCTTAAAACCATTCAATGATGGAGATTCCACAGTCTGCCTAGGTAACTTACTTCACTGGCTTAATCACCCTGACAGTTAGGAACTTTTGCCTAATGTATATCAAGGACCAAACTGAGTGATTCATACTGACAGCAGGAAAAAAAATGGAAGGTCTCTCCATTTCCACACACAGAATCGAATTGCAGATTCCTTCATAGATCATATTTCCAAGGGGTGGCCATATTAGTCTAGTTCAGCAAAAGCAGCAAGGAGACCTGTGGCACATAAAGACTGAGATTTATTTATCACGTGTGCTTTTGTGGGAGAAAATCCCACTTTTGCAGACACTTTGAAGATGGGGGAGCTTACAGAATGGGATGAAAATAAATGCAAGGGTGTGTTTATTTTCATCCCGTTCTGTAAGTTCCCCCATCTTCAAAGCATCTGATGAAATGGGATTTTCTCCCATGAAAGTTCATGTGATAAATAAACCTGTTAGTCTTTACATGGCACAGGACTCCCTACTTCTTTTTCATAAATCAGGTGTGCACAAACCTTGTTACCAACTAGTTAACCAGTTCATTCTACAAGGTCAATTCTCTTCTGCTGCTTTTTTACAAAACTTTCAGTTCAGGATATCTGTAGGGCAACAATCTGGTGGTCTGTTCACATGTTGAAAATGCGCTTGGCCATTACATGGCAGGGTAGAGAGAATGCTTACTTTAGTTGGGCAGTTTTACAGTCAGCCTGCCCTTAATCTCTGAGTGCAATCTCCAGTATACCTGCTTGTAAGTCACCTACATTGGCATCAACAGGTGCAAGCACCCAAAGAAAAATGGTCACTAACATTTGTGTAACTGTTACTATGTGAGATGTGTTGCATTACGTCCACTCCAAAACACACTCAGTCTCCTCTCAAAGGGGATCCACAAGAAGAAACTGAAGGGGAGGGGCATCAACAGTTGAGTGCTCAACATCAGAGGGCACTTTAACTGACCCAATGGATACTAAGGGAAAGAACTGCAACTGCTGTGCTTGGGCTGCAGATATCCCTAGATAGGAATGGACAGTGCGACAAGACTTAAAACAGTTGCATAAAGTTTTAATAATCCTTTATTCCCCTGAATATTACTTGCATATGCAAAAAATGCTTCATGATGGATAATTTTCATTTTTTAAAATCTATTATCAGCATCCTTAAGGTTTGTGAACAGCTAAGCCTTGTTCTCTTACTCAAGGATATATAATCAAAGTATTTGTCTCTTTCTGATCTCAGGGCTGCTCGTCACCTGAAAATGGAGTTATAGTTTTCGGTTTGTATATAGATGGTGCACAATGGAGCCCTACTACAAACATGTTAGAAGAACCCTTTCTTCATGACAGATTCTATCCACTTCCTGAAATACTGTTTTTACCACAACAGGTGAGTCATGCTTCTGATGTAGGTTTTGCTAGTTGTTGTCTATGCTAGTGGTTCCCAGTGTGCCGGAGCACACTGGTGTGCCGCGGCAACGCCCAGTGTGTGCTGTGAGCATCCCCTGGAGCTGGAGTTAAAGTTCTTTCCCTGCTCAGCCTAGCCATGTGGACTGTGCAGGGCTGGGAAAAGGCAGGGGTGAAAGAAAGAAGGAAGGTACTGGAACACAGTTTTAGGGCCCCCTATTTTTAGGCAGGCAGCATTCCAGCCCCCCTAAAAATAGAGGAAGGCACTGGAATGCAGAGGTCCAGGGGTCTCTCTAAAAGTAGGAGAAGCAGCCCCAACAGAGTTCCAGTGGCTCCACATTAAACCCTGCTCCACCTTAACCCAGCCAGCAGAGAGGGGCGGGAGGCCGGGAGTGCGTGACTCTCCCCCTGCAGGGCAGAGCAGCTTGCCAGTCAGCCTGCAAACAGCCCAGGTAAGGGCTTTGAGGTGCTGCTGGGGGTTGTGTGGGGCTGGTGTGTGTGTGTGCGTGCGCGTAACAGATGGGTGGGAGTGGATGTGTAGCAGAGGGTGTGTAGCTGGGGGGTGGGGTGGCTGTGGGGGGGGTAGCTGGGGGTAGAGGCCTGGTTCTGGCCCCTGCAGCGATGGGAGGGTCCATCACAGGCAGCAGAGGGCTGGGGGAGGCGAGAATGGGACCCACTGGGGTGGGAGGGTGCAGCAGTGGGGTGAGGATTTGCCCTGGGTGGCAGGGAGCCACTGTGGAGAAGGGGGAAGGAGGTGCTGTGCCATGCTCCCCTGCCCTACCTTCCCACTGCCCAGGTTCCCCTCTGCCCCGTCACAAAGCCACTCTTGTTCTCCCTCTCTCGTCTCTCGCCACCCTTGCGCTGTTCCCCACATGGCTACCTTTGTCCTCTTTTGCCACCCCTGCCCTGCTCTGCTTCCCACACTCATGCCTGCCACCGCACAGAACTCCTGACCTCGTGTGCTTTGTGACCCCTGCTGCTACCCCTACTACTCTCATATCAGCATTTCTGAAACTGTGCCATGGTTCATGAATATTCATAAGTAATTTAAGTTAATTTGAATAATTAGTGAGTTTTTTAATAGTGGCGTGTCTTGAAAAATTTGAAGGTATCAAGGTGTGTCACGGCAGAGAAAAGGTTGGGAACCATTGGTCTATGCCATATACAAACCTAACTTTTAAGCTATTGCTTTTGGCTGCCCATGGTAATACCAATGACCTCTTCTTATACCTCTTACTTGGTCAAAATGCAATGCTGAATGGAAATTTTATACGAGGAAGGACTGTAACCAAGTCCTTTTGGTTTCAAAGTAGTGAGGACTCGGTCCCATATTTAAAGATTGTTGGCATGTTTTTTCATTTGGCTTAACTGTGTATCTGGTATTACTGCAATAGAGAATAGATATATAACCATTCTGTTTTGTCTGGATTATGATTTTTAGATTATCAAAGCAAGACAAACTTCTCCAAATGAGCAACAAAAAGAACTAATGTACTATGAATGTCCACTTTACCACACTCCTCAAAGAGCTGGAATCTTATTATCTACAGGTTTATCCACTAACTTTGTAACAACAGTCAACCTACCAACCCTGAGAAATCCCAGTCACTGGATTACAAGAGGAGTTGCAATGCTGTGCCAACTGGATGACTGACTCGAGCTGGAGAAGAAAAACTCACCATTTACTGTTATCCATGTTCTTGAAGAAACCATCTTATCTGCTGTACAACTGGGGAATGGGTGGGGGTAGTGTTTCAAAAGCGTTGGGACTATTAGCAGTCAGCCAAGTGTTGTACAAATACACCAAAAGAAAGAAGTACCTTCAACACTCCTTGGGTAAAATAAATCTTACTTAAAAACCAGTAGTTTAATGTACATTTTTAAGTTTTTTTCTTCCTGCTTAGGTTTTACCCTCCTGTATACATTCACATGCACCTGCATGTTTAAGTTCTATCCGGGGCCTGTAACCACACACTGCCTTCTCTAAACATCTTTAAGTAGCACACTGCTTTAATTGTATGGTTGAAATTAAGAATAGTTAACTACTCAAATGAGGACCTTTTATAGAGCACCAAAAAGTATGTTCCTCACTTCTATAATGGTAGTTACTGTACCTGCAGCCTAGAGCAGTGGTTCCCAACCAGTGTGCCACAAGAATCCCCTGAGCTGGAGCCACATTTGCAGGTAGCCTGGGGTATTCCCTAGAGTAACTGCAGCAGTCCCATGGGGCCCCAGCCCTGGCTGGGGTGATCCCCTGAGCCGGAGCCACTGCTGCAGGCTGCAGCCCCAGGTGGCCCCAGTCAGGGATTGCCCCAAGCCATGGGTGGCAGCCCGATGCAGCCCCAACTGCAGGTTTACCTGGAGCTGCAGCCCCATGTGGCCCCAGCTGGGAAGAGCTCCTTGGAGATGGAGCCATGGGGCCCTGGCTTGGAGTTTCCCCAGAGCTGGAGCCCCAGGCAGCAGCTCCAAAACAGGGTGCCATGCATCAGCTTCCCCAGCACTTGAAATGGGGGGGGGGATGTAGGGGGGTGCTCACTAAATTGGTATAGCAGTGTTACTGACAACTGGAGGGGGAGTTAGGGAAATCTCTGGTGCCACAGCTCATGAAATTTTGCACAGAGGTAATGAAAATCAATATAAAATAAATATTGTTTCATCTTAACCAATATTCCATCCAACCAAAACTACAACTCCTAAAATTCATGAAAAATTAATCATTAGATTAAAGGCAAGGTATCCATCTTTCAATGTGAACATTCTAGATGCAGGTGGCCAGAGCAAACCTGAGATGACGTGTATTGTTTTCTGGTGGATTTGAAAGATTAATGCTTTTGATTCTTCTTTAGTTTGTTGTATGCACTATGTTGCACACCTCTCCAGTAAGACTGGAACCACAGTAAATGTCATGTTTATGAGTAACCAGTTTAGCTGGAATTGTTTCTTATTGAAGTGTGATGTGTTACTGAAAAGGTTGGGAAACCACTGCTATACACTAGGGCTATGTCTACATTACGGAGCATTTTTCGAAAAAAGTAATTTCAAAAATATTTCAAAATATATTTGAAATAATTATCTCAAAATAACTTTTAAAAAATGCTATTTTGGGAGAATGGTCCAGGGTCCATTTGTTATCCTGAAATACCACGGATCCCCCCCAAAAGAAAGTCTACACTGGACTTTCTTTTTTGAAAAAAAGCAAGGCAATGAAAGAGATATGGAGGATATTTTGGGGGGGGGAAAAAAGCCTTTTCCGTGTCTGGGGATGGCTTTTTGCAAAAAAGCTACCCTGAAAAAAAAAGTTTTGAAAAAAATAACGAGGTTTAGCAATCCTGAAAAAGTGTTCCAGTATTTTGAGATACTGGAGCACTTTTTCAAAAAAGCTAAGCCTGCCAGCTTTTTTCAAAATAAAAAGCCTTTCAGGGGTAGTTTTTAAAAAAAAAAATCCATCCCCCGACATGGAAAATGTGTCCCCCCCCCCCCCCCCCCCAAATATCCTCTCTCTTCCATTGCCTAGCTTTTTTTTTTCCCCCCCTCCAAAAAAGAAAGTCTGGTGTAGACTTTATCAAAATAAAAAAAGCCACTGTATTTTGAGATAATTGACTGTTGTCCCAAAATAGCATTTTTGAAAAAGTTTTTTCGAGATAAGTATTTTGAAATACTTATCCCAAAAAAAAAAAAGGTTTTTCAAAAATGGTGGGCAATGAAGACATGCCCCAGGGCTTTCAAACTATGGCTCAGGACTCAGTACTGGAACACAGACTCTCAGGTGCTGGATTGTGGAGCCCCCTGCTGCCAAAAGACTGGAATGCATTGCTGAAAGATCTAATTGTTGGGTCAGTCATAAGTGGGGGGGGGGGCTGGGTTTTTTTTTGTTTTGTTTTTTTTTTCCAACTGGGTCCCAATAAAGAAGTCTGAAAACCACCCAACATGTTAGAAGAAAAGGCAAGGAGTCTTGTGGCACTTAAAGTCTAAACAGATTTATTTATCACATGAGCTTTCATGGGAGAAAAATCCCACTTTGTCAGACGCTTTGTACAGGGGGAACTTACAGAATGGAATGAAAATAAATGCAGGGGAGTGTAAGACATGGGATCAGGTCATACTGCAACAGCAAATCAGAGCATTTGTAAAGATTCAAACTCTGGGAAGCAGCACAGAGAGAGGGAGGGTGAAGTCAAATTACATGTTATTAGGTGAAAAGAATCCATAGTCACACACTACTCCATACCCATCAGTCAGAGCAGACTTATTTAGGTACCAGATTCTTCTTATCCCATAGCAGCCTGACCAATGTTCAAGGCTGAGCCATTTGCCTTCTCCTGAAAGGTGCTCTTAGCATTGCAGAGGCAATTAGAAAGCACTATTTCATGGACAGCCTCTCAATTACATACCACAAGATTAAAAACATCTCACTGCCACCCCCACATAAAACACAGCATTAGCTGCGCATGAGTGAGAAGTGAACTAAAATGATACTTGCATCTCACATGGTGAAAATGCATTTCTAACAAAGTATGGCTTGCTCATGATTAAAGCTAAAATGAAAAAGTGAAGAGGCCTGTTTAAATAAATCTGCTTAAAAGTTCCAAAGTCCTGAAAAGCAAAGAAAGTGTTTGCAAATAAAACATCACTTGCAAATCTGTTTCTCTGCAGATAATCTACAAATGAAGATGCAGCTGGCTCAGTTCTTAAAAATGCAATTAGATACATAAATAAATGATCAAACTTTGTACTATATTACTTTAAAACAATTTTATTTCAGCTTACAGGTTTGTTTGTATAAAAGTCTACTTAAAAATCAACTTTACATAAAAATAGAAGCATACAGAACAAACTGCAGTTGATAGATACATAGCCAACAGTATCCAGACTACGGAAAGGTTGCTCTTGTTTTTCAGTAGCATAATTCAACCTTTTTTAAAATAATGGTTCTTACAACCATATCAGCTTTTTCCAATTATCAAGCTATTTGGTGTTAAAATAGTCTCCTGAAAACCACAACCCCATGGACCTGCTAAAGCTGTCATGATCATGTTAAACAAGTTACACTATATACACTTCAAATTTAAGATAGTCACTAAAATGGCTCATACAAAACAGGACATTAAAAAAACTAGTTTTCACTTATATCACTGTTTTAAAAACATTAAACAATTTTAACATTTTTAAAATTGTAGTCCTGACTATGGAGTACCTAAATCCCCTCCACAGTGCAATTAAAATTCAATACCAATACATTTAGTAAGTCAAGTATATGGAAAAGCTGCCATAAAGACAAGAGGGATAAAATAGTTCACAAGGTTCATTAATACAAAATTACTTCAAACACTCTCCTTGCCTTATTAAAATTAACCCACTTACAGTTAATCAAAAGACAATAAAATAAAAATAAACCTTTGCAGTTGGATAAAATTCTACTCTTGGGATACAAAGAACTTAACTGATAGAAGTAGCTAAGAACAGACATGCTAGCTGAAGTCAAATATATACAAAAATATATTAGAATGTGACAAAGATTCATGTAAAAATGATTTAAATAGAAATATTGAAAAAGTTAGCTATTCGCAACAGTATAAAAGGCAAAACCTACATTGAGGTAGCAATGCCAGATTCATGAACTTTGGACTGAATATATTTTCTACATTTTCATAGCATATTTGTCACAGTATTTAAATGAACACATCAACTAATTGTTGAGACAATACATCTTTTACACAACCTTTAAGAACATTAAAAAAATACTGGAAATGGTTTTAGTTAAAAAACTTCTCCTTGTTCCTAAAATAAGCTATTGTATCTCACATTCTCAAACACTGTACAGCAAAAACTTGAAGATTTTATAATACAGTCAATGGATCCTATAGTACATTAAGAACTATTTTACAAAAACTCAGAGCAAACTGTAGCTATTTTACTTCATTGTGTGTAATATACAACACACCTTATAATACCTTCCATTTATCACTGAATGTAGGATTATGGTTTTGGCTCTGCATCTCTGTGAGCTAATAAGTAACTGAAGAGTGACCTGAACAGAAATCTTATTCCCTTAACGTATAAAATAACTATACTTTACATCGCAGTGCTGAATTAAAGTGAACTTTTTCTTAAAAAATGTAAATCCTATAAGATTTACCTTGAAAAACTGGATAATCAAGAATTTAAAATAACACCTAAAATTTTGATTGGGGAGTAAGCCCCAAGGCCTACTTCCCTAGTTTTTGTTTTAGGAGGAACGATAATGCCAAGCGTCAGTTAAATAGGTGAGTTATATGAAATGTCTACTTGCTTAATGTGACACCTTTTAATTAGTCATGCATCACAAGGTAACTGATTTAGTCTGACTGCATAGTTTAAACTGACTAGCTGGCAAATGTTTGGAGAAGGCTGTCTAATAAGCATATTTGTTCACTACACTGTTTGATCACATCTAATAGTCTACAAATTAAGCAAATAGACCAAGTGCAAAGGTAAGAGGTATGTTTTTATTTGCAAAGAAGCTGTAACTGGCAGAAGTGGTTTGCAACCCAAGTTCTTCAAGTACCTTAGTAGATGTAAGGAAATATACGGTATGGTACACGTTGACAGTATCTTTCCCATTCCAAGCCATATTTTTTCTTACACTGATGTTCATCACGAGCATCTCGATGAATAAGCAAGCAGGTGACATAAATGACATAGAAGTAGGGCAAAACATGATTAACACCTGCAGAACACAGTTAAAAAGTCAGTCATTGTACATACAGCTAAACTCAGAAAAATATGCAGGTATTCCAAGCAAAAGTTAAAATTTTGAAATGTAAATCAGCTCTTCTTGTTCCAAATGTTAGTCCAAGCATACAAAACACAACATTTTATCTGCACTTAACAGTATGGCAGCTGCCAGCTCTGGACTGTGAGCATATTCAGACAGATTCCATCTATTTATATAAACACCTGAACACTTTGTCAGCACACAATAATAGGATACAGCAAAAATGCTGTAGCTCATTTTGCAGGTAGTTGGTCTAAACAGTTGTTTTGGAAGATAGATGAAAGAGTGCAAGGGAGGCAGTACATTTTAGTTTTGTAAACCAGCTTTCTCTGTTTTATATACATGTATGACACATTTTACAATTTTTAAAGCAAGTAATTTTGCATTAAAGCTCATAAAAGCTTACAACTTGTGAACCAGGGCTCAGTGAGCTTGGCTTGTTTAGTCTAACCAAAAGAAGTCTGAGGGGAGATATAGTTGCTCTCTATTAATACATCAGAAGAATAAATAGCAGGGAGGAAGAGGAATTACAGTTCAGTGCCAATTTGGACACAAGAACAAATGGATATAAACTGACTATCAGGAAGTTTAGACTTGAAATCAGACATATGTTTCCAGCCATCTGTGGCAAAGCGGCCTCTCTTATAAGCCAGAAAACTGTAGTCTCCCCTGGCAAAGGGAGGCCTTTGGTAAATATTCCCCTTCACAAAACAAAATCCTCCTCTTCTCCCAAAGAAGAGATATAGTTCTGTATTTTTTCCCCTTTTTCGTGTGGGGGGGGGGGGGAGACAACCCCTCCCCTCCTTCTCCTGCTGGCTTGCTTCTCTATCCTCTCCCTCCAGCTTCCAGCACAGGTGGGGCTTTTAATAGGCTGAGCTAACCTTTCTCTAGCTTCAGCTGTGCCCAATTAGGCTGTGATCCCTTGTCTCCTGCTTGCAGGGAAAAAAAAGGGCCTTTATCATCCTGAGGCTCACATACCTCAAGCACCCTTTTATAGCATTCTGCACTGACTTTGTCGCACATCATATAAGTGAAGTTCTGGAATAGCCTTCTAAGGTTAGCAGTGAGGACAATAAACCTAGCTGGCTTCAAAACTGAGCTGGACAAGTTTATGGAGGGAATGGTATGGTAATTAGCCAGTCTTTACTAGTGGTAAATATGTCTGTAACGCGATGGGTTCTGAGTTGATGCAGAGAATTTTGTGTGTATCTGACTACTGAGTCTTGCCTATACACTCAGTTTAACTAACTGCTATATTTGGAGTCAGGAGGGGATTTTTCCCCAGGAAAGATTGGCAAGGGCCCCCACGGTATTTTTTTTTTTTTTTTTTGCTTTCCCCTGTAGTGTGGGGCATGGGTCACTTGCTTGTTGTTTCTTTGTACCTTGAATCATGATTCTGGGACTTCTAACCTGTGATCAAATCACTGATGTCTATCTACAGCAGAGTGGGCAGGAGGTTCTGTGCCCTTTACTGCACAGGCGCTCAAACTGGGTGATTATACCTGTCCCTCCTGACCTTAAAAGATCTATGAATCATAGCCCAATAGGCAGCCCCAGCATGAATGAATGAAGCAAGGATTCACCACCCGTTCCTCCCCAGAACGGCACAGGTTAGAGAAACAGTAATCAGAGGTTTCCCTAAGAATTAAAGTTAGCTGAAAGGGATTACATAGTAGGAAGTCGGATATCAAATCAGACTTATTACACTGAACTTAATTTACAGAGAGTCTAGTGTCTTAATCATTAGAATATAAGAAAATGGTACTCAGTTACCAAAACACATGCCAAGTTTTTAATATTGAGCTTTTTAGCTTCCAGATCTTACCACATGGTAGGGACCACGCCAGAGCCATGATAATATCACCCAAGTAATTTGGGTGACGAACCATGCCCCACCAGCCTGTGACTAGAAGACTTTTTCCAGCTGCAGTGGGAATGCATTTCAAATCTGCATAAAGAGAGTGGTGTATAAAATAATGTTAAAATGTGTACTTAAAGAGTACATAAGTAAGAAATATCGTATGGAATATAATTTTAAAAATGGAACATTAAGCTAGCCAACAAGTACTTACGAACTAATCTGGGATCTTTTGGATTCCTGCGAAATGCATTTTTCTGGGAATTGGCACTACGGAAAATGTAATATCCAAACACTAAAGCAAAGAAAAATTATTTTCATGTCATTATTGGCTATGTTTTTCAATAAACTTTGCAAGCTTTTCTGTCATCAAAATACCCTCTTGTCCAATTTCACTCCTATGATGATAAAAACAATCACAATCCTTAGTGGAATCCAGTACCTGTCCTCTGCTCCTCACAAAAATCCTAATATAGGTTGAACTCCCTGGGGAAGAAAAGCAACTAAAAACACTTAAAAGATATAAAAACCAAAAGAGGTATTGCATTTCCATACACAGACATATCCTACTAAGGAAGGGGAGCTCCAATTCAGGTTTTGAACAGAACAAAGGGAAGTTGGGGAAGAGCAAGAATTTTTGCCTTGAAATGTTTGAAATCATGTGAAAAGGTTCCATCCACAATCCAGATCCCACTTCACCAGGCAGTAGAGGAACAAGCTGAAAGGCCAACACCTGCCTTCTAAATCCTCACCTGAGACACCAATACTGCTGCACGCATCTTTCAAGGATGTAAACGGAGAGGATCGGAGAACCATGATTTATGGTTAACTCTGGGTAATGCATAAATTGGCATTCACTTAGATATTACAAGTTTCAAGAGTAAAAAATTGCCATTACAGATATACCAAAGGATGATGCTTCTGCAGCATCTCTAGCTGAAGATATGTTACTCCTGTCCAAAGGGGACTTCTTCCCTTAGAAGGGACTTGGAGGCTTTGTTGGGCACCCTTCGAGCATCCTTGGCAGCTACTTTTGCAAAACAACTATAACTTCCCAGCTGGATGACCTTAAGATCATGAAATACAGACCACTCTGACTTCTGGTCTATACATAAGAAAATTTCCATAGCAACAGCCTTTATAGCAGATACCTGAATGAATGTGATTAAATTGTTAGCAAGGCCTATGGCATTCAGTTCAGAGGCCAGATGCTACTTCTGGTGTTACCCCTGGAAGACATGCTTGCTCTAACTAAATTCTGTGCACGTTTACAGCCATCTCTGCACCAGAGTTCTGCTGGCAAAAGTTTTCCTGGCAGACACTTGGAGCTATAACTATAGTGGTGGGCAGTGTACTCACAGCCATCCTTCTGTCAGTGGAGTATGTCCTCGCTAGGATCACTTCCACTGACAAAAGAGGCAGTATGGGAGAGCTCAGAGATCAAACTCGCAGCTTCCTACAGGGAGCCCACAAACTCCCTGCTGCCCCCCACCCTTGCTGGTGACATAGGCTCCTCCATCACTGGAGGCTGCTTCCCGTCACCTTTTGACAACAAAACTTCGTAGTATAGATAAGGCCTAAGTTTAGAGGCCCCTCCTCTTTGTGGAGAAACTAGACAAAATAGCAGGAGGCTCTGCCAAACCAAAATACTGTATCTACTCACTTATAAGCCGAGATTTTTGTGCCTGAAAATTGGCTTCAAAACAGGTACTCGGCTTATACACAGATGAATACGGTAAACAGCCCCAGCCCAGTAGTGTCACTGACCATGCTGCTGGCTGGAGCCCCAGTGTGGCTGGGGCTAGATTAAGGAGGGGATCCCGGCATCTGAAGCAGCCAGGTAAGGGTCCCTGGAGCAGGGGTCAGCCTGGGCATTGAGGAGGGGCTTCAGGGAGGCCAGGGAAGCAGCAGCAGGAGGTCCTGGGGGTTGGAGAGAGAGGGTTAGGGAGTCTGGGGAAAGCAGTGGCAGTGTGCAGGAGCTAGGGAGGGGGTCAGGAAGTCTAGGGAAAGCAGCAGGAGGGCCCAGGGATTTTGGGGTGGGGTTTGGGGGAGGGGGCCACTTATGCATGGACCAGCTTATACCTGAGTATATACGGTAGTATTTTCCCACACAGTCCTCCAAGGAGAGATCACAAACCCAACAGAGATATTGATAAAGTAAGCAAAGCCAACCACAGTTCAATGTCTACAGCCTCTTGGTTTTGTGCATATGAATCACAGAATCATAGGTTTTGAAGGGACCTCATGACGTCATCTAGTCCAAACCCCTGCTAAAAGCAGGGCCACTCTCACTAAATTATCCCAGCCAGGGTTTTGCCTAACCAGACCTTAAATATCTCCAAAGATGGAGATTCCACCACCTCCCTAGGTAACCATTCCAATGCTTCACCACCCTCCTAGTGAGAAAGCTTTTCCTAATATCCAGCCTCGACCTCCCCAGCTGCAGTGTGAAACCATTGCTCCTTTTTCTGTTCTCTGTTACTACTGAAAACAACTTAACTCCCTCCTCCCTCAGGCACTCCTTCAAGTAGTTAGAGGTTGTTATCAAATCCCTCCTCAGTCTTCTCTTCTGCAGGCTAAAGAAGCCTAGTTCCTTCAGTCTCTCCTAAGTCATGTGCCCCCACCCCCTAATCATTTTTGCTGCCCTCCGCTGGACTCTAATTTGTCCACATCCTTTTTGTAGTGAAGAGCCCAAAACTGGACACAGTACTCCAGATGCGGCCTAACCAGTGCCAAACAGAGACATTCCTCGATCTGCTGGCAATGCTCCTACTGATATAGCCCAATATGCCATTAGCCTTTTTGGCTACACGAGCACACTGTTGACTCATATCCAGCTTCCCGTCCACCATAATCCCAAGGTCCTTTTCTACAGTGCTGCTTAGTCTATTGGTCCTCAGCCTGTAGCTGTGTGTGGGTTTTTTCCATCCTACGTGCAGCACTTTGCATTTGACCTTGTTGAAATCACATCAGATTTCTTTTGGCCCACTGCTCCAATTTGTCTAGGTCTCCCTGAATCCTGTCCCTGCCCTCCAGCATGTCTACCAGTCCCCCCAGCTTGGTGTCATCCATGAACTTACTGAGCAGAGCAGGTCCCTTAGGAAATACCTCCAGACCTCACTCAGAACATATGGAGCCAGTTACAATAATGAATACAAGATCACATAGTGGTTCTGAACCAGGTTCTGAACTGCCTGAGACAGAGGACAATCCCACAGAGCATTGGGAAGGATGTTCCAATAAACCTTCCATGCGCAAAGGAACCCTTTGGTACTTAACATCCAATGGCAGTTTGATAGGATGCAGAGTGCATGTAGGGTACTGAACAGCATGGAAAAAAAATCAGGGCACCTACCTGTTGGAGCCCAGATCTGTGTAGCTAGCCCTATGAAGATTTGAGAACTAATCAGAGGATGAACCCGTTATGGCCCAGCAGACAATAAAAATCATTGCAGCATATATAAACAACAGAGGGAGAACAAGGCATATAACAGTACATGCAGAAGAAATGGGGATAATGGAATGGGCAGAAAGGACTACTTTCCATAACTGGAAAACATATAAAAAGAGCTGAACCAAAACAGCAGACTCAGGATGCACAGTTCTAGCCAGTTTCTCCATCCAGACTCAGGTCAGCATATGGCTAATAGCCTGGCTATTCAGAGGAAAGCATTAGCCACAGGAAGGTAATCCTAATGTGTGGCTGGTACATACCTGGAGGAGAATAGGAGCTTCAACACTGAACAGGCCTATTCCTCCATCTAATTAGGCTTAGTCCATGATGTCAAGAACACAATAAAAATCCCAAGGATCTTGGTGTAGCCCTTGGGGAACCCTAGGCATGGCTAACAGTATAAACCAAAGTAGGCCTTGTTAGACTAGGAAGTACTAGGCCTTTAGTTAACAACCACATCCCGAAGAGAATGCTACAGAAGCACACAGATCCCTCATAAGATAAGGAGAGCATGATAGGACAGTAAACGAAGAGGTTTTGTTTGAACTATCAAGTATATGCTATATGGATGGTAACTAACATCTGGAGAATAATATGTAACATGTTTGTATAAATTTATAAAAAGTCATAGGAGGGGGCAGCTTTGTATTGCTTTAGGAGACAATATTATTTTGATAGAGCTGAGATCTTAACACAGGCATACACATTAGTGCTCCTATATTTTATATATTGGGCACTAGTACCATGCTTTGTCGTCACTAAACCTAGCCAAGTTTTCCCCACTGAACAGTGACTGTAGTCCTTCTTTATGAGTAACATTGAGGTCTGTTCAATCAGCAAGCTATGTTGATGCATAATACACAAGAGCCTCAGAAGCAAGAACACTAGCAGCATACCTGAACTTGGTAACCTAGTTACCCTAGACTTTCTCCAGGAACGAGACCAGTGGTTTTCAAACCACAGGTCACGAACCAGTATTGGGTCACGGTGGCCCTGCTACAACTACTGAAACACCGGAAAACATTGCTAAAAATGTAATTGTTGGGTTGCAGCCATAAAATGATTTTTTTCAACTGGGTCTTGTGGGAAAAACCTCTGAAAACCACCTGGAGCCGACAACAGATAACAGCCCAGCAGCATAGTACACCACGTCAGCTCCAAAGCTGCAGGTCTGTCACAGCATAACTGTCTCAAAAAATGTGATTATCTGTGACTTTTTCGTTGCAACCGTGACAGTCCATTTACTCTAAATCAAGGGGTGCCAACCTTTGCCATCCCCTGTCCCAGCCCTGCCCACCACACCCTCAGCAGGTGCCAGGGGAGGGGCCAAGCCTCCGGTTCCTGGCCTGGGCCAGGGCCAGCTGCCGCCCCCGCTGGCAGGTAGCCTCTGGTTCCTGGGGTTGGGACTGGCTTCTGCTGATGGAAGGCCTCCAGTTTCCAAGGCTGGGGTCAGGGCCAGCTCCCGCCAGCAGCAGCAGCTCTGGGCAGACTTACCCATCCTGCTCACCTCAAGCAGCCCTGCCCAGCAGAGAGGCAGGCAGGGCCAGGAACCCCATGTACCACAGCTTCTTTGTCCCCACGGCTTGCAGCTCTTGTGACCCCAAGCCGTGTAGCACTGGGGGGGCGGGGTCAGCAGGGGGGAGCCTGAGTGGCAGTGCATGCTGCTGAAGCTCAGCCCGTGTGCCAGGGGTTACCAACCCCTGCTCTAGATAGCCCTACCCAAATAAGATCTTTCAAGTCCTGGGGCTAGATTCATAAGGGAAACTAGTGAACGTAACTAAGTTTTTTCCATCCTGCTACCTAGTGAAATTCACAAAATCAGACACCCAGACTAACCATATGTTGTGTGGGGAGACTTAGATGTCTAAAACAAAAATTCACAGAAGCTAGAATACTGAGTGGGGAACTGCCTATAACAGCCAGTAGGAAATGCTCTGTTTGTCTGTCTCTGTCTGTGGAAATAGTGGTGTTTCCATTACACACAACAGCTCAGTAGTTAGAGCAGGGGTCTCAAACTCAAATCACCACAAGGGCCACATGAGGACTAGAACGTTAGCCCAAGGGCCGCACTGCTGAAAACTTCATACAACGATGTTGCAAATATCAGTAATGACTGTGTTGTTGCGGGCCACAGAAAATAGCTTTAGGGGCCATGTTTGAGGCCCCTAGGTTAGAGCACTCACCCAGGATGTGGTAGGCTCAAATTCATATCCCCATTCTGATTCAGAGCAGAAAACTGAATCCAAATGTCCCACTGCCCAGGTAAAAGCCCTTATTACTGTGCCCACAAATCATCTTTATTTTCTCTGTGGCCCAATGCATATTGGGTGTTTCTCTGTATCTCATAACAGCTGTAGCTGTTGTTTATATGAAAGACTCATCCCAAAACACCTTCCTACAGTCCAGTAGTTAGGCAATTTGGCTGATAAACGTATCAGACAGTATGGGGTTTGGAACTCAGGTCTCCCACATCCTGGATGAGCACTCTAGCCACTTAACTATTGAGTATAAGGGGTGCAACTGCATCATGACCTTCACAATGACTTGTGTGCAGCACAGGCATGCACAAAGCACATCTACCTGATCAGGTTGCACAGACAACATATACAGCAAAACACCTGCTTTCTGAACTGTGCCAGTTGTCACGTGTGAGGTAGGAATCAAGTACCTCAATTTCAGAACTTGGGTGTCTTGCTGTATGCCCTCCAACACCAATTTATGCATCATGACCTCACCACCAGTGGGAAAAATTGGGCACCTACAAAATTTGTGAGCATAATTGGATTACAGCTTTGTGAATGCCATCTGAGATCTGCATGGACCCAGTTTTTAAGCCTGACCCAGACTCATGCCAACAGATTTCCCACAGAACCTGAATCAGTACTGGTGCTGCTTCCCATCTGTAGGGTCAGCATGCTGCACACCCCACTCTTGCTCCATTGTATGGACTGGGGTATGAGAGGTGCTGCAATTCCTTGGCATACTAACTGTGCCGCACACACAACAAGATGACAGCATCTGACAGAAGCAGGGTATTTAGCCATTGCCATAATGCTGGTCCCATGGGCAGAAGATCAGAGGTCATGTGACCTAATCTGAGTGGGTTTGGTTGTTTTCCAACCTGACCCCAATATTTGTAGTCTAGCTCTCTTGAGTGCAAGTCATATTGCAATAGGCCTGCAGTGAGGCTGTGTGGCCTCCCTTGGAGCCACAGGGGGAGGGTGTGACATGCTTCTTTCTGCATACACCCTTGTAGTGTGATCTGTGTATCATTCATGTTTACCCTTACTGTGTAACTGTGGATTGCCTGATGCCAAGTATGTTGTGTAGTGTTTCCGTGATGCTCATGACACACTTAAGATGAGAGTTATTGTTTCCTGTACTATGTTGAGATATGAAACTTTGCCATGTCATGTCCCCAGATGTGTGCATCTCACATGGCTTGAATAAATGCAGCCAAACATCCAGCAAAGGCATGCATGCAGGAACATTGAACCCTTTGGCTAAAGTGGAAGGAATCGCACCCACTGCCAGACATGGATCACCACATGACCCCAAGGGGTGTTGATGAAACTTGTTAAAAGCAAGAGGCACCACTTGTCTGCTCTCTCCTCTGGAATCTGGCAACAGGGGAGAGGAGTCTGGTTACAAGGCACATAACAGCCAACCCTTGTGGTAACTTAACAACAGACTTGAAACAGTAATCTTAGCTTAGAATAAGAATTATCTTGTATTTGACTGTGACTAACTCCTTGACTTATTATCACTCTTATGACTTCATTAATAATCTGACCTAGAATCACTTAAACTCTTACTGTAGTCAGTAAACATTTGTTTGTTTCAATAAAGCAGTGCCTGTGGATTGAGTGTATGCAGACCTCACCAGGAGAGAGCTGGTGCATATCAATTTCTTTGATAAACTGTTAGACATGTGTAAAGGAGCGTGCAGTGGGAAGCACTGACCCCCTGCAAGATGGTAGTTCCTAGGGTTGCATCTATGACTAGGGATGTTCGCTAGTGGTCTATGCCATTAGAGGCTGGCCAGACCAGTTACACACAAGAGGCTGAGCATGAGCTGACCCAGGAGTTGGGGGTTCACATAGTGAAGTCGGGTAAGTCAGGGCCAAGGAATGAGAATTAAAATGACAACTGCACACCAGCTGGGATTGCAGGAGGGGAACATCACCAGGGCCACTCTTTGTGCCTGTGTGGGCAGAGTCAGGTTGGACCTCCTCCTTCCCATCAGAAGCTGACAGGCAGAACAGAAAGTCCAACCACCAAGTCACATGACACAGAACCAGGGAAGGTGACAAGTGTGTCTTGCTAGCTGCAAACCTCAGTCTGCTACCAAGATGGGTGTTTCCCTGACCTCAATGGAGGCTGAAACTGGAGAGGAACTGCTGATGCTGCTGGCAGCCAAACACTCTAAGTCAGAGAGGACTCCTGAATGACAGGCTTTCCCAGGACTGTAGTAGGAAGTAACAAGGAAACCAGACTTTAATCTGGTTTTTGCTGTGGCACTTGCATGATTCAGCTGGGATTCCACTTACCACATGGGGGAGCCTTCTCTCACTGGCAGGGTCCTGGGCTGAGAAGTGGAGGAGAGGAATGTCTCCAGGTCCTACCACCTCCCTTCAATCCACCCAAGGTAGCAGCAGCTGAATGGCCTGATTGTTAATTCTACCCTGCACAAGGGCCTGAGCACTGTAGACTGCTTATTCAGTCAGCCCTACCTGAAGGCTTGAGCTCCTTCTTTGTTGCTCTGAATCTGCCTGAGGGCCTGAGCCCCAAAGGCTGCTAACTTGCTCTGCCCAGCCTAAGAGAGAGAACTACCTAGTGTGCTTCACTGCTTAACCCCATTCAGAGAAGTGATGCCTCACTATCTGATTGCCTAATTCCCTGGCAACAGACCATGAGTGAGCTGAGTGCAACCACCACACTACAAGGTCTAAATGCACCTACATATTGGACTTAAGGCACTTACCTGCTACATTAGGTATCTAAGGTCCCCTTGTGAATTTATAAGGAGTTTATTCTTTGTAGTACTTGCTACTCAAGAATATACCCCTAAAGAGTTCATTAATTCAGGCATTCTCGACCCTTCCTGGGTCGTCATAAGCTGGGAGGTTCCCAGCTGATCACAATACAGCAAGACTCCCCTACAGACCTGATTCTTCCCCCCACTGTAAGCTCACGTCCTGGCCCCCAGCAGCAGACCCCAGGGCTGACTTTGGCCTCCAACCCCTGGACAGATGTCTAGGCAGCATATGCTGGAGTCACCTGGCCCCAGCCACAGTCCCAGCCACAACCTCGCAGTGTAGGCTCAGCAACGGCCGTAACTCCCAGCAGCAGCAGCCCCCAGTGCTGGCCTGGCCAACCCTCCCCCCCAGTGGTCCCCAGAGCAAGCCACACTCTGGCCCTAACTGCAATACCTGGCAGGGGCACCCAGCGTGGGCCCAGCCCCAGCCACAACCACCAGCTCGGCCACACACCCCAGCAGTGGCGCCTGGTCTCTAGTGTAGGCCCGGCTGCGGCCACAAATCCCAGCAGTGGTCCCCGGTGCAGACCGACCCCCAACCACAACCCCCAGCAGTGGCCCCCAGAGCAGGCCCTGCCCCAAGTGCCTGGAACAAGGCCAGATCCAGCTGCAACCCCCAGGGTGGGTCTGGCCCTAGTAGCAACCCCCAGAGTGGGTCCAGACTCAGCCCTGGCTGCAACTCCTGGCAGAAAACATTGGCGCAGGCCCAGCCCTCGCCACAAATCCCCAGCTGGGCAGCAACCTTTGGCAGCGGCCCCCGGAACAGCACCTGGCTACAGCCCCAACCCCCCGGAGCAGTCCCTGGCCATGTCCCAAACCCCCAAGCAGCCACCAGCAATGGAGCAGTGTCCTAGTAGTGAGCCCAGCTGCGGCTGCAACCTACGGCCATGGCCCCACAGCGGCACCCCCAAGCCCCAGAAGTGGCTTCACCTACAGAACATGAGAGAAGCCACTCCCAGTCTGGCTCTCTCTCTCTCCTAGGGCCAGGGAGCTTTTTAAATCTCCCACCCTGAGTCACATGCCTCCACAAGTGCCCCCTACAGGCAGGCTGCCAATAATGCAGTCTGCAGCTCCCTGCCACCACAGCTCTCCACCAGCAGCACGGGAGGGGGAGGCTTTCAGTGTGGAACACACTCCCTACTGTGCCATGACACACTTTTTTATCAAGATAAAGCAGTTGAGAACCACTGCATTAAACAGCCTTGAATTTGTTGGGTTTTTTTAAATGTACATAAATTTATAATACTTAATATGTTTACTCAAAAGCTACCATAGGAATGGGGGCCTCACAATTTTTAACATGCGATGAGGAAGTATTATTACTTCCCACTGTTTTATAGATGAGGAACTGAGCCAGAGATTAAATGATTGGCCCAAGGCCACACAGGCAGAGAAGGGAACTGAACTCAGGGTCTCTTAAGTCCTAGCTGTAGGTTGTAAGGCCTTCCTCCTCTTTCAGAAAGGGAAATAAGCTAGTTTTGTAATTGTAAACAAAAAACCCATTACTTACTATTCAGAATAATAATTGCAGAAGCAGTAGGCCAAGAAATTTCACTAGGATGATTGACTAAGTAGTAGGCTTGCAAACTGTAGATGAATGGAACCCATACCAAGTCTCCAAATGCTAGCATAAATCCAAACCCATCATGGGTAATGTCCATTGTAGTCAAGATAGCTTCCTAGAAAGACCAGGAAGGAAATTTCAAATATATCAACAAAGCATCAGTACATTAGCCAGTCAGCAATTTAACTACATATGCAAGCAAAGATTTAGCATCGACTGAAAGAAATGTCAGTTACCTCATTCCACAGAGCATCCACCACATAGAGAAGTTGGAAACTAGTAACCAGGATCACTGACAATGATGGCACATTATTATGCTGTATTTTCATCTCAGACAACAGCATTGTGAAGTTAACAACCACCTAAAAAGAGTCAGTCAGATTTTATGACAAAATTTGCATAAATTTAAAGGCTCTTATTTCTACTACCTTATAGATCATTTTAAACAGCAAGACGCAAGACCTAAGTTCCATTTAAAAAAAAAAATCATTAGTAGCCATGGTTCAAAAAAGTACTCTCTGCACATTCAAACTTTTAGAATGCTTAATACAAGCAATTTCCAAAGTGGTAGCTGTGTTTATCTATTTCAGCAAAACAAACAAGGAGTCCTGTGGCACTTTCAAGACTAACAAATTTATTTATTGCATGAGCTTTTGTGGGAGAAAATCCCACTTCGTCAGATGCAAGAAAGCTCATGCGATAAATAAAATTGTTAGTCTTTAAAAGTGCCACAGACTCCACGTTTGTAATACAAGTGAAGGGCTAGAGCTGTAAAAGCTGTTTTCCTGAGATGTGTCATGATAATTTTAATCACATCTATTAATACTTAGCTGTTTTGCTTATTTTTCTCTTTTCAAGAACATTACATTTCTTTATCACAAGTAAATTTTCTTAAGCATCAAACAAATGAAACCAAAAGAATAAAGGGACTCATACTCACCCAGCCAATTAAGCCTGGACGCAACTCACAGAAGTATTTGAGGTCAAAATTTCCAATACGAGGGTTTAATTCACGTCCAATGAAAAAGTCATAAACAAAGTTCCCTGCAATCAAAATGCACATGCCTCCAGTAATGGCTCTCTGTCTGTTGTCCACCATATTTCTCAACACTTAACTACAGATAAAGCAATAGCTGTTTTTAAGCCATGATGTAAACTAAAAAAGGGAATTAAATTTGTCAATATGCCAAAAACTTAGGCATTACCCTCAAGTGTTAAAGAGGATCTGCAAAGCTATAATGGATTTTTCTTAGAGTCCTCATATGGCAAAACAAACAAACAAACCCAATGCTAAATCTGCCTAATAATTTATTGTGGATACTTTACATCTTTTATTCCCCCTTGATGTTTGCCTTTTTAATACTCATGCTGCTGTCAGCAACTTGAGTAACTTCATATTCTGTGACAGTGACATCATAATCACCATATGCAAGTTACATCACTAACTAACAACAGCTGTTCCTACTCTTTGGACATGGATAGAGAACTCTTTAAGGCCTTTAAGGAAGGAAACACTACTGGGAACTGTGTCATTATGGGAGATTTTAACTTCCCAGATATAGACTGGAGGATTTGTGCTAGTAATAAAAAGGGCCCAGATTTTCTTGGAGGAGATAGCAGATGAATTTCTCCATCAAGCAGTTTCCAAACCAATGAGAGGAGATGCAATCTTAGATTTGGTATTAGTCAGTAGTGAGGACCTCATAGAGGAATTAGTTGTAGGGGACAACCTAGGCTCTAGTGATCATGAGCTAATCCAATTTAAACTGAATGGAAGGGTAAACAAAAATAAATCTGTGACCAGAGTCTTTGACTTCAAAAGTGCTAACTTCAAAAAATTAAAGGAATTAGCCTTGTTTTTTTTTTTTTTTTTTTTAAGTAAATGAAGTATGACTTTTTTTTGATGAAGGAGAAAGAAGTGGGAAGAGAGAATACTATCTGCACATGCTAGAAGACAATTTTCATAACTTTTAAAGATGGACAAGAACAGAAATGGCTCAGTTGGTAAGTAAAAAAAATTATAAAGAAATATTCAATATCACTGTTAGAACACTAGAACTACATTTTTGAGAAGTACTATTTTTCTGAATATTTTTCACATTCCTTCCGTTCATACCCAAGGCCAGCAAAAAGGCCAGGAAGATCAAATTTTTAAGTTTACTTTACACTTATTCATTCACTAATAGCTCCCCCTTATTAGTCATCATACTACTATTCATTTAGAAGCAATGCCATCAAGTTATCTTCTTCAAGATGTGTGGCTCCTATCTCGGCTCCAAAGATGTCAATGCATATGTGCCATTCATCAGAACTGAGAATGAGATCTGCTTAGAGACAGAGAAAGAAAAGAGCATGCATGGCCACTGCAAAATTCCACAATGGCAACAAAAAGCTTGAGCTAAAGAGGAAAGTTGCATGTTTACTAGAGGTAGAAAGCCAATGAGTGCCAGACCTTGAGAAAGTACAGAGTACACTCTCTCTGAGGCATGCAGTTTCACATAGAAACTTGGAAGATGAATAGATTGGTTGAGATGAAACAAAGATTACTTTAGGTAGGAATCTGGGATGAGCCATAAGGACGTCTTCCTTATGTAAGACCATAAAGTATGGGTTAGCCATTATAGTCCCCAGTTCACTAACCAGTCAGGTGGATGCAATTGCTACCAAGATTATCTTCATGGAGAGATGAGCAAGGAAGCAACTAGTCAGCTGCTGAAGGATACCTGGATGAGAATCAAGATGATGAGGTAAATTGGTGGGGGGGAGGGGCGATTTTGGGACAGATGGGAAGGTGTTGAGGAGACCAAAGAAGAAACAAGTTGAGGTACAGTGACTAAAGATGCAGAATAGAACCCATCCACTGCTGGGGAGAAAGACACTAAGACGCGAGGTGGACCAAAAGGGAGAAGTGACAGGATCTAACTGTCAAAGGTAGAGAAAGTAGTTAAGAATAGCTGGACTAGATCAGGTTGAGGGGATGACTGTGACAAGCTGCCTTCATCATGAAGCAATTCTACTTCACCTGATAGCATGCGCTAGGTACTGGCTCGATGCCTGCTATGAGAAAAGATGTCACATACTGGCATTGAGCACCTGCTGTCTACTTGTATGCCCCATCCAAATACAGGCTGCGAATTGCAGTGATTCTGAGCTAGTGGATTGGAGCTGGCTATGTTGCTGCGCGAGGTGGTCTGGGAGAGGAGGAAGGCAAAGAAGTGGGTAAACCAAGAGAGAAAACAAATGGGTGAACAAGCAGTGGCAAGACCAGAAGGGAACAATGAGGATGAGGACTGAATGGTCTAGTATTTTCCTGAGTGGAAGAAGTAGTGCGCGTAGACTGGCATACCAGAGTTTTAAGTGACTAAGGGAAAAGCATATGCCCCTCCGAGCCTCATCTGATAACAATCGTTTGAGGAGAGCAGGGGAAACTTGTAGTTAGCAAAGTCACAAAGAGGTCCAGGGGTGGTGTGCCCCATTTCCAGAAGATGGACTAGCTAGTGGGATCACAGAACTCCCACGCACAGTTGCTGTAGGAGGAGGAACTGGAGAGTGATAGCAAGGGTATGGTATGTGCCCAGAAGATGTGCTGCATGAAGCATATCATGCTTGAAGAACCAGTTCCACAGATGAATGTCTTCTGTGCAAAGGGCAGGAGACTGGGCTCCACCCTGTTTATGTAGATAACAGCCTGTCATGTTTTTTTGAGAGCAGTTTGTGACAAGATAGGACGAAGCGTAGGGATGCCTGACAAGCAAGCTAGATTGCTCAAAATTCAAGGATATTAATGTGCATCCTGGCTTCTCTTGGAGACCACAGTCTTTGGGCAGCGTGGCCCTCCAGATGATCATGCCAGCTTACAAGCACAGCATTCATAGTGAGGATGCTACTGGGCATGAAAAGGTTGAAGGGTATGCTGGTGATGACCCTTTTGGATCACACCACCATGCGAGAGACATCAAGACTGAGGAGGATGCAGGTGGTCTACTTGTGGACATGTACTGTTTACAATTCACAGCTGGAGACACTGCAGGTGCAAGCATGCATGTGAGGTGACCACTGCAGTGTCACTGGAGAGAGAGAGGCTCTGTTCTCTGCATGTTCAGAGGCAGCAGCAAAGTTGTGCAATGAGGGAAGCAAGCACTGCAAAGTGGTATGGTGGCAGAAAGGTAAATGCTGCAAGGCAGTTTAGCTGACCTCCTATAAAAGTGAGTTCACATGTACATACAAGGGCCAACTCCCAGTCACTGACACAGAACCCCAGGTCTCTGAAGAGTTGCAGGGCATCCCCAGGAGGTGTCCCCAGGATGACACGACTAGCAGTCATCCAGATATGAGAAGGACAAGTGGCTGAGACGTCTCACACAGGCCCTTCTGAAGATGCATTGAACAGTGGCTATTCTGAATGGCAGAACTCAGAACTGATATTGAGAGTGGCCTATTATGAAACCAAGGAATTTGTGATAGGCAAGATAGGCTCCAGGAGAGATGCAGAGGACATTCTAGGGCAGAAGTTTTCAATTTTTTTCCCTCAGCACCCAGTCAAAAAGATAATTTATGCCCACAACCCAACAATTAACTTCTCTGGGCAATGCATTCCAGCCTTGTGGCAGTGGCGGAAGGAGCGCGACAACCCAGTACCTGAGGGTCTGAGGCTCAGTACTGGGTCCCAATCCACAGTTTGAAAAACCACTCATCTAGGGAAGGATGATCATGCAGAATCAGAACATCTGAATGAAGTAGTTTAGAGCCCAGAGGTCTAAAATGGGGCAAAGACTACCCCCTTCTTCACCATGCGGAAATAGGTAGAGTGAAAACCACAACCATGATATTGACATGAAACATGTTCTGTTGCCCCCTTCCGGAGGAGGGTGTTTGCTTCCTCTCAGGAGATTGTATTGTGATGCTAAAAAGGCTACAAATACAAAGATACAAAGAGGGTTCTGACTCTGGCCATGCAATAGTAAGAGGAAAATTCTCCCCTGCCTGACTTTCCACTACCAGTGGTCAGTTTTTCAGTCATTTTCTCCCTGCTCCTCCTCACCCATAAAATGCTTTTCGAAAGGTCCAAACAAATGACTACAAAGACTGCCAAACGCTAAAAACAATTTTCCCCTACTCTCTATGGACCAGGCTATATAAAACATTTCAAATAACATTTCTGATTTCAGTATGAAACAAGAGCCAACTTAATTTGAGAAGCCACACAGGATCTATACCATTATTCAAAAAACATTCAACTGGCAATATAAATGTAAGAATAGCAAAACATCTAAATATTAACCACATTGTTAAGGCAAATATCCTAAAATGTACTTAAGATTTGAATTAGGCAAGTTTTATTCATATAACGAAAGTATAATGCAACAGAAAAGAGGAAGGGTTTGAAATATCTCTCACACTTACCAGAATTTCCACCAGGGGACAATTCTTCCTTTGGTGCTTTTAGGGATCGCACATAGAGATAAATGCTCAACAACACAGAAAAAATTGTAGCAGACACCACAAACTGCAGGAAATGGTCATATAAATAATGAAGCTCAATTTCAAAATATAAAGAAGTTCCTACTGCTGCAGCAGTCAGGACAAAAGCATAAAATCCTTTAATAAAAAAAATAAAAACAAAAAAATTGTTAACGTTAAGCCAAGTGCAGAAGTCAAGGCATTTCTAGTACAAGGAATCATTCATTCATTATATTCGTGCAAGATTTAAAGACACTTACAGTGACAATCTAATTTTGTAATCATGTGTTATAGGCCTCCATTCAGCTAAAGACTTAACAGAATATATTTAGCAGTACATGCATGGTGGCATGTGTACCCGGCAAAGCACAGGTCATGCTGGCTGGAAGAAGAGAGTTTTAGGAATTTTCAGCCACAGTCTCCCCTCATTCACAACCAACACCTACAACTGGTCAAGTCAGTGTGCAGTTTAGAATTGATCCTCGATTCCAGGTTTATGCATGGATGAATTCCACCACCTCTACCAAGCTAGGATCACATCACAACGACTTGGCTTTCACAACACACAAGTGGACTATAGTAGTACAGTCTACCTTGTCTACAATTAATATAAAATGCAGCAGCACTTCTATTCAGAAATACCAGTTACCCTCAAGCACCTCAAACCCGCTGTATTTTCACTTCACTGGCTCAGCATAAAGATTTCATCAAATTCAAGACATATTCTCTACATACTCAAAAAGAGACTATTGACCACACTTACCATTTATTCTGTACTCTAGTTTTCTTCCACTGACAAGAGGCATACCTTCCACAACCTTAGAAAAGAAAGGATAAAAGACAAAAGAGTTACTTACCTGTAACTGGTGTTCTTTGAGATGTGTTGGTCATGTACATTCCAATTTAGATGTGCGCACACTGCATGCATGGATCGCCGGAAACATTTTCCCTTAGGCTACCTGCAGGGTCAGCAGTGGCAGCTAGGGGGCCCCACACTTCCCGCTATATATACCACTGCTGACCCCGGCCCCTCCAGACCTTTCTTGTCAGAATTCCAGTTGAGGGGAGGAGGGTGGTTATTGGAATGTACATGAGCAACACATCTCAAAGAACACCAGTTACAGGTAAGTAACCACCTCTTCCTATTCAAGTGATTGCTCATGTAATTCCAATTTAAGTGATTCCCAAGCCTTACTGTGGAAGAAGGATGGAATTTACACATTGACCAACTGCAGCACTGCCCTGCTGACTGCCGCATCGTCTCTTGTTTGCTGGACCAACGCACAGTGGTTAGGAAAGGTGTGAAGGGATGACCATGTTGCTGCCCTGCATGTATCCAGGATCAGCACCCTTGCCAGGACTGCTGCCAAGGAGGCCTGGGTGTGTGTCAAGTGCGCTGTCAAAGCCAGAGGAGGGACCCCGCTAACTCATAATATTGTTTTATGCAGGACATGATCCAGGTTTATAGGCACTGTGAGGTTACTGGCTGGCCCCTCATCCTTTCAGCCACTGCCAAACAGCTGCGGGGAGTTGCAAAATGGTTTTGTGTGGTCAATGTAAAACGCTAGCACCCGCCTAACGTTCAGAGTATGAAGGCAGCACTCTATCAGAAGCGTGCAGTTTTGGGAAGAAAACTGGGAGGCATACATCCTGTGAGACGTGGAACTGCGATACCACCGGTGGGAGGAATGCTGGGTGAGGGCACAATTGCACCTTATCCTTGAGAGTGTACACAGCAGTTCCAACGTCAGGGCATGCAACTCTGACACCCATCAAGCCGACATAATTGCCACAAGGAAAGCCGTCTTCCAGGGTAACAGAAGGAGATGGCATGTGGCCATGGGCTCAAACGGGTGGCCACTGAGCCTTGTCAGGACCTAGTTCAAGTCCCATTGGTCTGCTGGAGGATGGTTACCCAGAAACAGTTTGACTAGACCTTTCATAAGCCGCTTAACTATCAGACTGGAAAATAACCAGCATTCTGGGGAGCCTTCACGGAAGGCAGAAATGGCAGCCAGATGTACCTTTAAGAAGGAGGCTGACATTCCCTGCTGTTTCAGATCCAGAATATAGTCCAACACCAGGGTCACTGGGGCTAAACGTGCCTGGACTCGTCTTTCTCTTGCCCAACTGGCAAACCTCTCCCATTTCGCTTGGTAGGAGCGCATAGTTGAGGGCTTGCAACTGTTGAGAACAATCTCCTGCACACAGGCGGAACACTGGTGTTCCTCCTGCATCAACCACAAAGAAACCATGCCTTAAGGCAATGGTTCCCAACCAGTGTGCGGGGCACACTAGTGTGCCATGGGAACACCCAAAGTGCACTGTGAACATGCTCAAGACCTGGAATTAAAAGTTCCCTCCCTGCTCAGCCCAGCCACCTGGGCTGTTCAGGGCTGGGAAAAGGCAAGGGTTAAAGTAGGGGGGAAGGCACCAGCACACAGTTCCGGGCCCCCTGTTTTTAGACAGGCAGCGTTCTGGCCCCCTAAAAATAGAGGAAGACACTAGAATGGGGAGTTCCAGGGATCCCCCTAAAAATAGCAGGAGCAGCCCAAACACACCGTTCAGGTGGCTCCACCTTAAACCTGGCTTCACCTTAACCCAGCCAGCAGAGAGCTGCAGGATTCTAGGAGTGTGAGAATCTCCCCCTGCAGGGCAGAGCAGCTTGTGTCAGCCAGACTGCAAACAGCCCACGTAAGGGCTTTGGGGTTGGGGAGGGCACTGCTGGGGGTTGTGTGGGGCAGGTGTGCATGTGTGTAGCAGAGGTGGGTGGGAGTGGATGAGTAGCAGAGGGTTTGTGGCTGGGGTTGTGGGCTGGCTGTGTATGTGGGGGTGTAGCTGGGGGCTGGAAGGTCCATCACAGGCAGAAGGGGGCTGGGAGGACAGGACCCAGTGGAGTAAGAGGGAGCAGCAGTGGGGTGAGGATTTGCCCTGGGTGGCAGGGAGCCACTGTGGAGAAGGAAGAAGTGGGTGCTGCACCATGCTCCCCTGGCCCTACCTTCCCACTCCTGAGGTTCACCCTTGCCCCCCAATGAGGCCACTCTTGTTCTCCCTTCCTCTCTCTTCTCTTGCCACTCTTGTGCTGTTCCCCACATGGCTGCCATTGTCCTCTTTTTCCACCCCTGCCCTGCTGTGCTCCCCAAACTCACTCCTGCCACTGAACACGACTGACTTCCCATGTTTTGCCACACCCCTGCTTTGCTACCCTTACTATCTCACATAGCAGCATTTTTGAAACACTGTGCCATGGGCCATGAATATTCATAAGTAATTTAACTTAACTAGAACATTCATGAGTTTTTTAATGGTGGTGTGCCTTGAAAAATTTGAAGGTCTCAAGGTGTGCCATAGCAGAGAAAAGGTTGGGAACCACTGCCTTAAGGTGTACGGCTCTGAGATTCGGATGCCTAAGGCCTCCCTTTCCCTGAGCCAGCAGGTCCAGTAACGGAGGAAGCGGAAACAGGGCCTCAGACAACAGGTCCAGTAGCGTCGGAAACCAATGTTGGCGAGGCCGTTCTGGGGAGATTTTAAATCACCTTTGCCCTGTACCACTTTTCCCTGAGTAACAGCTTGTGGAGTAGAAGTGTCAGAGGGAACGCATAGTGAAAGCGGTAGGACCACTTGATCAGGAAGGTGTCTGACTGCGAACCTGGGCTGCGGTTCTGGAAGGAGCAGAATACTGCACATTTCTTGTTGACATCAGAGGCAAATAGATCTATCTGGGGATGCCTCCATTTCTGGAAAATTTGGTCCACGATGTCCGATCTGAGAGACCATCTGTGAGTCAGAAATCGCCACCTGAGATCATCTGTGAGAGTATTCTGTTGACCTGGAAGATATGCCGCTCTCAGGTGGATGGCATGGCCAGTGCAGAAGTCCCACAGGGCTAGGGCTTCTTGACAGACAGGAGAGGAGCAAGCACTACCCTGTCTGTTTCTATAGTACATCACACTGGTGTTGTCCATCTGCAGCAGAATGGCCCTGCCCACCAGCCTGTCCTTGAATGCTGCATATGCCAAGAAAACAGCTCTCAACTCCTTGAGATTGATGTGCAAAAGGACTTCCTCTCTGGATCATCAAGCCTGTGTCTTGGTGTCTCCAAGATGGGCACCCCATCCCAAATCCAAGGTGTCTGTCACTAGGGTTAAAGATGGGACTGGTTCTTGAAACGGACTTTGCGCACATACATTGTTTTTGATCATCCACCACCAAAGACAGCGTAGAGTCTTGGGGACAATAGCTATCAGACCATCCAAGGAGTCCCTTCCCAGGTGGTACACTGAGGCTAACAAGGCTTGCAAGGGTCTGAGGTGGAAACAGGCTTGTTCCACTACAAAAATTGATGCAGCCATATGGCCAAGGAGTCTTAGGCAATTTTGCACAGAGGTTAACAGATGTAATTCCATGTCATCTATCAGGTCCCTTAAGGACTGAAAACACATCCGCGGCAAAAAGGTGCGTGCCTGTCTTGAATCCAGCACCGTTCCTATGAACTCTATCCACCAAACAGGGGTTAGTTTGGATTTCTCTTCATTTATCAGAAGGCCCAATCTGGCAAAGCTGGTCTGAATAAATCATACGTGTTTGCACTTCCTGATACAATCGGCCTTTTACCAACCAATTGTCAAGATAAGGAAACACGTGAATTCTTCATCTTCAAAGGAACGCAGCTACTACCGCTAGGAATTCTGTAAAAACTCGAGGCGCCGCTGCCAGCCTGAATGGAAGAACCACGAACTGGAAAGGGCGCCCACCAACCATGAAACGTAGGAAAGGCCTGTGACGGGGGATAATAGCAATATGAAAATAGGCATCCTTCAAATTGAGTGCAGCGTACCAGTCTCCTGGATCCAGAGAGGGAATAATGGCAGCTAGAGAGACCATGCGGAATCTTTTCTCCCTCAGGAACTCGTTCATTCCGCATAGGTCCAAAATTGGGCTTAGGTCGCCTTTTGCTTTGGGAATTAAAAAATAATGGGAGTAAAACCCCTTCCCTCTCCAGTGCTCTGGGACTTCCTGAACCGCTCCCACGATGAGGAGGGCTTGGACTTCTGCCTCCAACTGACATTCATGAGAGGGGTACCTGAAAAGGGTCAGGGAAGGACTTGGGTGGGGCAGACGGAAGGAGGAAAATTGAAGCGAGTATCCCCATTCCACCGTCCTCAACACCCACTGGTCCGATGTGATGTCAGACCACGCCCAGTGAAAACAGGATGGTCTGAATCTGAATGTCCGAAGGGGAGGGTCCGGGAATGAGACTGGTATATTACCATTGGGTGTACCCTCAAAAGCTCTTCTTCGAGACATGGTGGTTGCGAGAGTTGCCTTTTGAACAGCCAGTTGATCCGTAGTTGGAGGAGCTGTTCCTGCTACTTCTCTGAGAGGAATCTGTTCGAGGCTGGTACAGGCACGATGACAGTTGAGGGCAGAAGGGATGCCATTGCAAAGCTGGAGTATGTAGTCCCAGGGACTTCAGCATTGCCTGCAAATCCTTTAATGTTTGAAGCTTTGCATCCGTCTGGGAAGAGAACAGACCCTGGCCCTCAAAGGGGAGGTCTTGAATTGTCGTCTGCACCTTCTGTGGGAGACCAGAAGCCTGAAGCCAAGAGCTCCCTGTCACTGTAATTCCAGAAGCCACGGTCCTGAGCCATCTCAGTTACATCCAAGACTGATTGCAGTAGGGCTCTGGAAACCACCTTGCCCTCTTTGACCATGAGGCCAAACACTCTGATTTGGATTCTTGAGGGAGCACAGCCACGAATTTGTCCATGGAGGCCCATGATTTAAAAGCATAACAACTGAGGATAGCCTGCTGATTTGCAATCCTCAGTAGCAGGCCAGCAGTCGAATAGACTTTCCTCCCAAACAAGTCTAATTTTTTTTTGTGTCTTTTAACTTGGGAGTGGGTCCCTGGCACTCCTTCTCATTCACTTTTGCAACCATCAGAGAGCCTGGACCAAGTTGCATGTAAAAGTGCTTGTGACCTTTGGCTGGCACAAAATATTTCCTCTCTATCCTCTTGGCAGTAGCTGGTATGGAGGCTGGAGTGTGCCACAAGGCCTTGGTGGCATCCCTTATGGTCTTGATAAGCGGTAGCACAACTCTGGAGAGACCCTCAGGAGTTAAGATGTCCACCATCAGGTCCGCCTCTTCCAAGAACTCCTCTGCTTGCAGGCCCATGTTACGTGCCACCATTTGTAAAAAGCTCTTGATGTGTGCCCTAGTCATCAGGGGTAGTTGCAGAAGTGGCACCCACCACTGCTTCATCCAGAGGGGACAACAATGATTCCTCCATTGTGCCCTCCAAGGCTCCCCTTGCTGGGTGGTAGAAGGGGGCTGTACACTCCGAGCGCCCTGGCCTTCTGAGCTCATCGAGTGTCTGTCCAAGTCACTTGCCAGGTTCGGGGGGGGGGGGGCCCCACACACGACTGGCTCTCTGAGATGGGAGTTGTTTCAGCCCTATGGATAAGGATTGACCTGTCACAGAACCCTGAGACTTGTGGAAAGCCCAGATGGTCTAGAAGGGCCACTGGGAGACCATCTGCCACTGAGGTTGGTGGGGGAGAGGGGGGCCTTCTGCTCTATCTGTTCAGCTGCACCTGCAATGGCTCGACACAGCCGAGCCCTCATCTGAGCCTGACGAAGACTGGCTGAGTGGGGACCAAGGTAGGGAGATACCAGGAGAGGTTGGAGAACGGTACCATGAGCCCCCTTGAGGCAGCCGGAGCAGAGGCGGTGCCGACAAACATTGATGTTGGTGAGAACAGTATGGAGGAGCTCCTGCTGCCGCTACTACCATCGGTGGTAGCGAGGAGAGGCGCCAGGAAGAGCTGAGGCCCAATGGAACACCATGCATCAGCAACTGTGATTTCGACTTCTGCACTGACAGTACCAAGGATTGCCGACGGGGAGAAGGAGGCTTAAATGGGGTCAGCTTTCCCTGACAGCACGGTGTTGGGGTGCATTCCGGTGCCGAGATGGCCTCCTTCAAGGGGTGTGCTATCTGCACTTTTAGGTCTCTGGCAGCTTCAAATGTTTCACGGGCAGAGAACAAATGAAGTTCTTCCTCCAGAATCTGGTGTTGAAGAAGGCATTGACACCGGACTCAATGGTCCCTCCACTAGGGCCAGAATCAATGGTGCCGAAGTGCGTGGTGCCAGGGTCGAGCAGTCCAACTCGGGTCGCACCTTAGACCTGTGTTTAGCTGGCTTCGATGGAGGGGAACGGATGTCCTCTGTCCTCCAGTTCTTCAGGGCCGGCAATTGGGAATGGTGCCGGCAAACAATGGTGCTGCAAGCCCTTAGCAGAGTCTGTAATGAGTGCCCTGCACTGAGCCTGCTCTACCAGTGCCAGAGTCACCAACTTCCGCAGATGGAGCACTTCCTCCATCATGATAAGCCTAATCATCTGCTCCCTGTCCTTCTGAGTACAGGGCTTGAAGCTTTTGCAAATCTTGCACTTTATATGCAAACGTGATTCACCCAAACACCACAAGCAGGAGGTGTGCAGGTCGTCCCCCGGCATAAACTTCTTGCACTTGGTGCAGGATTTGAAGGCAGGCATGCCCCGGCCATGTGGCCTGGGGTGGACGCCAAAGAAAAACTAAACTCTTAACTACAACTATATACTAAACAATAACCATCTACAATGACTAACACCACAAGGGAATAGCTGGCTACGAGAGCTATCAGTTGTTCCAGTAACTGTTAGGGAGGTAAGAAGGAACTGGAGGGGCTGAGGTCGGCAGGGATACATATACTGGGAGGCGCGGGGCCCCATAGTGGCTGCTGCCGACCCTGCAGGTAGCCTAGGGGAAAAAGTTTCCAGCGATCACTGCACACGGCACACACAAACCTAAATGGAAATTACATGAGCAATCACTCGAAGAAGAAAAAAAAACAAACACTTTGTTAAAGCATTTTCATTTGTCAACTTGACATCAGTTCAGTCATGATAGAAAATTAGAGGCACATAATCAACTTTAAAATCTTACTCTTTTCTCATATTTGTGTACCTTCTGCAGTAAGTAGCAAAAACTGTAATATTAGCCTCTTATTATTCTCCTATGCTTCCTTCTAATTTGGATGGTTGGCAGTTGTGCCTTTAAAATTGCCTCATTAAGAATCTGTCAACAAATCTGATACTCTTTTCCTTAGATTTGTTTCCTGTAGAACCTTACCTACCAGTTCTCTAAAGTTTAAATCTCTTTTTGAAGCTCACTGTTCTTCTGCTTACTTCTTCCTTTCCACAGAACAATGAATCATCATTTCATAATCACTTTTATCCAAAGTGCTTTCCATGTGCAGATTCTCTACCAATTTCTCCCCATTTGTCACAAGTCTAAAATTGCTCTCTCTACTTGCAGAAATAAAGTCTTATCTCCAATACATTCCAAAAACTTACTCAAAATTGTGTATTTTTCACATTTTACTTTCCAAATTTCTGGGCAGTTAAACTCTCCCATTAGTACCAGGTCTTGTCCTTTGCATATTTCTGTTGTTCTAAAAATGCCTTATCCCATCCACCAAGCCCCTAAAAAGCATTATTTCAAATATTATTTGGAGTGCAAGAAAACAAACAAGAAGAGCAGGACAGAAATGTAACTGTCAGATATGTTTTCATAAACTTCCACAGAACTTCTATAAGCCTGGGTGTCTGAAAAGTCAGTAAAATTTGTGTCTGAAAACAGCAGATGTCAATTTTAACTCATGTGTTACAAAGCCATAAGCTCCTGTTTCCCATGGCAGCATCAATGAAGAATACAATAACAAATCCCTTCCATTTTAACAACCTATCAAAGGATCTCCAGCTTGTATAGAAATTGCCACTCCAAACTAAACCAATGGTCAACCAAGTTTTGTATTCCTTCTTCCAGAAGTGGGCAATATCTGATGCTTCAGAGAAAAAGCTAACAAAAAATATAAATATACTTGTCCAGTAATCCTATGATGTGTATGGGTCAGTGGTTAAGCATGACTTCTGGAGTCCAAGCAACGAAGCAAGCAATGAAGCTTCCAAGCTATCCTGAGGCAAATACTCTCCCGTCTATTTGGTGTACTAGTGAAATTTTACAGAAATTCAGTAACAGAAATATGTTGCCATATGACATTGCTCTACAATTCTATCGATGCATGAAGTTCATTTTATTAGTTGATCACTACATAATAAATGGTCACTATATAGTGTACAGTAGCTACTATAATAAGACAAGATATCAGACTTTTGGCAGCTATGATTTTCAAGATGGCAGTTGTGTAATTTAAGCTGCAAAAAAAAAAAAAATCTGGAGCAGTTATATTCCAAAATAAAGCTGATAAACAGTGACTGGCTAATTAACATTCCTTCAAATAATAGAATCAACCTTCTTCCAACCCAGCCCTCAAACCAGTCAACCCACAGAACACACTTACTACTAGAAGTTTACCTTTCCAACTGGTAGCAATGAAAATAGAGCTTGAACAAAGAACCATAGAAGAAAGACACCAAACACTCTGGTCTCCCACAAACTACCAATTGCTGGCAAAGGAGGGAAATTCATAACACTGGGATCTTCCTGTTTGCACATCAACAGCAAATAAAACACAGTGGCAGGCAGGAAAACTATCATGCAAAAGGCACCTGTAAACAAAAAACACACAACAGTAAAAGATGAACCTGAAAAATAAAAACAGCATTGTATTAGAATAGCCATTCTCAAACTGTGGTCTTTAGATTGAAATAATATATAGTGGGAGTGACCAAATTACTGACGGAGCCACATACAATACTCTTCACAAGTTTGAGAGCTGGGGCACGCCTGCCAAGTCGTAGGGCTTCAGCTCTGCAGCAGGAGTTGGGGCTTTTCCCTGTGGGGTGTGCCTGCTGATACTTTGAGCCCAAACAGGCACCCACCACAAGGCAGAAGCCCCGAGGACACCCCTACACCCACCACCCCACACAGGGCTGAAGCCTCCAGTGCCCCAGCCTAGTCTGGCAGGCAGAGAATGGGAGAGCGTAGAGGGCTTCCACAAGCCACATTTTAACAATAAAAGAGCCAAATGTGGCTCCCAAGCCACAGTTTAGCCACTCCCGATAAATGGGTTTAATCGAAGCATGAAAAACATTTGATAAAACAAATGACAGAATGTAATGCTACTGAAGATAACCACCATGTGTTTGCTATGGCTTTGTTACCCACAAACAGAAAAGTCATCCTTAATTAGTGCCAAATTTAAGAAATGTTATGCAGTATAGTTTATAGAAACCCTCTTTTTAAAAAACAAACTATACCCACCAATTATGGAATTACCTTACCAACAAAAAAAAGTGGTGGTAAAGATATCCTATAATGTAAAAACATATATAAATGATTTAAGCTGGCATTTCTATAAATTGGTGTCACTGTTTTAGAGCAAAGCTCTCCCTAGAAAGACTATTGTAAACAAAGGATTCCATGACCTTAGAATCTAAGGCTTAGGTAATATAACCTAGGGCTTAGAACCTCAGCTTTAGGTAATACACATGTATTTCCTTTAAGACATGGAATTTTAACTGCCATTCAACCATGTGTGAAGTTGGTCAGTGTAATTTTACAAGTCAGTACCCCAGTCAGGTGGGGTAGTGGGCTGCAGGGTGATCTCTCACCTCTATGCAGTCAGTGGCCTGTGCTCCCCACTGCCATGCTGTAACTTCCACATTTATTTGACAAACGAAAGACTTTTAGAATGTTGTGTGCAGAGTTTTAGTTTTTAGGCACAGAACGCCTTAAGGAGTAAAATAGTATGAATTAATAAGTAACCACACAAAAATGGCAATGGTGATTAGAATAGGCACAGTGTGAGAATTTGAGTCTCACATTAGATGTATTTGTATTCACAGAATTTGTGCAAGATAGTTTCTCCCAAGGAACTTTTCTAGTTCTTTCCTCTACTATTTCAGATTTCAATCAACTAACCATCCGAAATCCCTCTCATTATTTAACGAAAATCTTCCTTGTCTTATTTTTGCAGTATTAAACCCAGTTACAATTGGCTTTTAAAAAGTTCACTTGATCACAATAATTCTACTGAAGAAAGTATATTTGCAAACAAGATACAGTAGCACCAGAGGAATGACCACAATTTGGGGGACAAGGGGTCCTTTGAGAATGGCAACTTGACATGAAGTTTGAATAATGATAACAATAATGACTATCACCACTATTGACATACATACCAATTCTTCCACCAAACTCTAGCTCCTTTGTTTGTATTGATCCTTTCTCAGTAGTTTTCGCGGGCTCAAAAATTCTCTCTTCCAAAAATATTTCTTCCTTTTTCTTCTCTCTTCGTGGATGCAAGTGGTAATGGTCAAGCCTATGCTCAAATTCTCTCTTTGATTCAACTTTTTGCTGATAAAAAACAACAACAAAAATTTTTACTAAGTCTTCTTTAAAGGAGTGGTGTAATCAAGAGAACATAAACTTTATTTGAGCACTGAGGTCCAATGCATTTTTCCCTAGTTAAATAAGTAGTATTCAACTATATTAGGAACAAAAGAGAAGAAGCTGAAAGACAAACATTCTGCTTAACATTCCCCTCTCTGCGCTTGTCTGCTCTGTCTCCACTCTTTCCATTTTTAATTCTACAAACTCTAATGTCCTTTCACTTGAGTGTTGAATTAAATGACCGCCTTCCCCTGCCAGAAGAAATTATTTTAAAAGAAAACCATGGAATTAGTAAAATGAGCACTCAACCCACTGTTCAACCTCTTCTTGGCTGCATGCTGCATCTCAAAGCCCTCCTCTTACTTTATATACTACCCATTTAGATGGAAAATAAACCTACTGGGCCAGAATCTCATCTTCATACCAATCAGTAAAATATTTAGCCCTATACTAATAACAAATACTATTTTCTGATAATGCTACAGATTTTCTGTAGTCATAAGACACACTGTTCTTTTCTCCTACCTGTAAGATCTTGTAGGAAGTGTCATTCCTTTCTGTACTATCAGGCTCACCATTGTACCTCTTAGTGTTGTTTTCACTCAGTTTCTGGTTTGAAAAAGAAAGTGAATTTAAAATATATATTTATATCTATATCTATATGAATGTGTTAAAATTAGCACACAATGAACAACTTTAAAAATATTTATCTACTGTTGTTAGAGCCAGCATTGCAGACCAGGGGATGCAACCCCCAGCACATGTGCTGACAGCAGCATGAGCCCATTCTGAACAGCACGCACCACCCTCTGCGGCACCACAGAAATTGCCACTGCTGCCACTGAAAGCTACTCCGGGTGGCATCTTTCAGGGGTGATTGGGCGCAGGGCTTCATGCCATGCCCATGCCCCAGGCATGCCACATAAACAAGCTGCTTGAAGTGGCTCAACTCTACAGTATGCTGCTGCCAAAAGGAGCCTCTGGGCAGCTTCTTTCCATGGCGTGCCTGGGGACACCCAAGAGCAGCTACTCTAGGGAGCTGCTTTCCGCAAATGGCTCCTTTCAACGACATGCCTGGGCAGTGCCTTCTGCCCACTCCAGCTGCAGCCGCTGCTGAATTTTTAGGCGGTCATCTGTTTTCGGCAGAGGGGGCCACCGGCAATGGCCACGGGTCGGGGAGGAGGGGCTGGTATGGGGGTCGGCAACCTGTTGTGGACTACTGTAACTGAAAAACTAGAGATGCTTTGTTATTCTCTCCCTCCCCTTTTGTTTACTCTATGCAGCAAACATTTTTTGAAAATAAGTAAATGCGAACTCCATTGTTTGTGTCTTAAAAGAAGAAAGGGAGAGAACTTCCTTAAGGGTAGGAAATAAATAGTAAAGGAAAGTGGAGAAAATTCAGGGAGAGATATAGTTCCCAAATCACTTAACGTCATTTATAAAAAAGTGTCCATTTAACAATCTAGTAACACAAGCTAGCAAGTAATCTAATGCTTTCCCAAAATTATGCTTGTTCTTTGGGGCTACAATAATAAGTTTATTTTTCCACTAGCTATCAGCGAAATACTCAAAAGGAGCAGACCCACCAAGTCAAAATGGTGCTATTTGACATGATACCTTTCACAGCAGAAAACAGAAGCCAAATACATCTTTTGGACAAATCTGAAATCTGACTACACAACTCTGGAAAGACCCAACTGATTAAATAAAATTTTGGTTTTGGTTTCAATTTCTGCTTCACAGCAGCAAAGTACAGAAAATCCAGCCTGTAGCTAAGGAGCCAGAACAAAATTATGAATTCTTCAGGGTCTAAGTCAAAAATGCCTGCTCCTTAAGCTTTAAACAAGCTGAAATCCTTCTGTTAAGGATATGTGGATCTTCCCACTCACAAGAATCATGGGCCACAATGCCCTAGAAACACATCATGTGGACTTGATTATCAGTGGCCATGCACTAGGCCTTTAAGTCATCTGAAAGCTAGAAAATCTGGTGATCATGAAATAAAATCCAGAGCATAAGCCATAGCACATTTTCAAGCAGTTATAACTCAGACAGATGAAAAATAATTTTAATGCAACAGTAAAAGGAACATTTTTAAACTAGAGACTAAGTTTCATCCTTATTGAAATTTCCATCCCCTCTCAGTGCAGCACTTCAAAATGAAGTTCTTACAAAGGCAGAAGTATCACTACTGCCACACAAAGATGCTGGTCCACTGTTAATCAAAACTTTCAAAACAAATTCACTTCTAGGCCAAGAAAAAATGCGCTAAATTTCGGCTTTGAAATCAAAAGTCTTAACAGATGAAAGCCATCAAAAATGATCCTTTATAATGAAAACATTTATGTCAGAGTTTGACAAACCTACCATTTAGCTAAGAGCCAGTGCAAAAACTAAGGCGCCTAGCTGTGCACCAGCACTTCAGAACGCCCCCCACTGGTGAAAAAAATGCTGCTGCTGCCAGCAGGTTTTTTGGTTTTAAAGCACCAGGGGGCATACCACCTCTAAAATACCACAGCACACCTAGGCGCCACAGTTCAATTCCTGAGCACCATGGTGACCTGCCACCTGGGGTCTGTCAAGCCCAGACTTCTGCAACCTCATGCATAGGCAAAGCCCCGTATACTCTACCACAAGCTAGTTCTAGAAAGGGTACCAAAAATCCCAATTTTCTGCAGCAACTTCAGAATTTCTTTTAAATATAGATTTAGTTAACACTATATGTGAAAATATCAATACTGCTGAATCTGCTTGTTCTGACACTGTATTTGATTTTGTCGTCTCATTTACAGTGTGCTCCTGATATACATCTTTAGATGTCAGTATTAGTAACCATTAAGATAAGGAAGACAGGTCACACCTCACAGAGCTATTGGTTGAAGTTCTAGGCAAAAATTTAAGATGCACCATTGCAGTTATTTACAGTTGGCTTACAATTTCAAGGATCACAACCACACAAGCTAGGAATGTTTGGTTGAAGTGGAACTTCATGTGCATAGCAAGCCCTGATCATAAGCAATGCTGTGTCTATAACAGCAGCTTGGAAGAACATCTATTTCAACTTGTATTTACTATTCTATTCTTTCTTTAAATCAAAACACAAACCACTAGATCAAAACCTTCAAAGTTTTCACAAAACTGAAAAACATCTTTTTAGACTATATATGTTTAAAGAGCACAGTACATATCACTGCAAACAGAAAGAATGACAAAAAAAAACCAAAAAAAAAAAAAAACCCTCAGAAATAAATCCAATACCAGAAGAGTTAAGTTAGTTTCTTGAACTGTTTTCTTTTTATCATCTTTAGATTCTCTCCCTTGGGAGGAAGAACGACGTTTGCCTTTTGCTGACCGACCAGGAGAACGAGACCTGGATCTACTACCGCTGCGTCTGGAAGGAGAACTTGAGGAAGAATTGCTTTTTCGATGTTTAAATGATGATACAGACTAAAAGAAACAGGAAACGTTAAATATGATTTGTAAAATTTTTGCAAACAAAAAAAATCAATGAATAAGTTTCAGTTATATAAAGATACAATTAGAGACATACAAGTTACATTTATAGCAATTGTAACTGGTTTCTATTATATATATTTGCACCACTGAAAACAGCTAAAACCTGTATAAGTGTTTGAATATTCATAGTAAATTTAGGACTCAATTGTCAGCTCTAGTGATGAAACAGATAAAACAAACAGTGGCCTCCCTATTGACCTGACCTTTCCAAAGACAGATGGACAGACAAACTCATTTATTTAGTCCCTAGTCTTTCATTTCTGGTTAATATTGAAACAAGTCTGGCAAGACAGGTCTCAGTATCCAATTGATTCAAGTCACCTTAAACCTTGCCAAATTTGAGTGCAGACACAGGTATAACATGGAGACTCCATTAAAAATATTGTAACAGTTTCCTCCTAGCAGCAGTAAATATCAACGTATTCGCGTCAGCTGCTTTTAGTACTGCTGAAATACTGTTGACTCTTTGGACAATTTCAGAAGGAATAAATAGCCTGTCTTCTGAGATCTTGCCTCAGATACTGCAAAGAATAGTTTTTGGAAACTCAGCACTCTCTCATGTTGATCTACAGAACTCTGACTTGTTTCCTGTTGTTCAGTGTACATGCAGGATCAGGGAAACTACAGTATTTTCAATATGCTAATATGCTCCAGCTGCCACTGGTACAGCCAGTGTTGTTGGATGTCTTCTCCCTGAATCTGTAGTGATTACACAGAAGAAAATCAGCTGCACTGCTGTTGCACATGACTGAAAATGCTACTAGGACTTCTTGTCAGCAAAGTTAATCCACCTCCGTGACTACATTGACAGGAAAATCCTTGCTTTTGACCTACTGCCCTCTACAAAGGGGGTTATGGTCGTATAATTGCACCAATCAGTGATGTGGTTTTTCATACTCCCTGAGCAACATATTTATACCCACATAAGTTTATAGCACAGACCTGGCCTCAGTCTAAACTAAAACTATGGTGATCTGGGAGAAGCAACAGAACAACGATATGACAAATAATGTTCACTTTAACATAAGGTGTGTGTCTACTGTGTTAATAAGTTTGCATTGTGAGACTATGGTTCAACTCTCAGCCACTGATCAATGATCTTATTAAAAGCTATGGTGAGGAAGATTCATCTATATCTGACCAGGAGACAGACACCACCATTTAGATGTGAACTTGGTTATTTCAATATTTATCACCCCAAAATCAGATTATTGTGATGCACTCTGCACAACGCAACACACGTTTTAAAAATCAACCTGGAAACCAAGTACACTGTGGAATATGATAGCCCATTTCAAAAGCCTCTTTTCTCACTAAAAAACACACCACACTGATGTTTCAGGATTCACACTGATTTAACAGTTACGTTTAAGATATTGTTTGTCACATATAAAAATGTAACGGTAAGTTTTCAAAAACACCTAAGATCATATTTTTGAGGAAAAGTGTGTGTCTACTTCAGTATCTAACTTAAGGTAAAATCCTAGTGAAGACAGACTAACCTGCAGTTTTTATACAATGTAGCAGGGTAAGCTGGAAATCTACTCAAACTCAACTTTCTCATTTGCATTAGAACAGGGGTGTAAAACTCATTCAGTACGGGCGGCCACGCTGGAAGGCAGGACACCTGATAAGGGCCATGTGTCCACAAAGGCTCTGCAACCCTTTCCCCTGCCACACACAGAGTGGCTTGGGCTCCCCTTTGCCTTCCCTAACCCCACAGGCTTGGCCACCTTCCCTTTTCCCTGCCCAGTGAGCTCTCCTTACCCACACTGCCCCAAGACCCTCTCCTGCTGGGCAACTCCCAGACACCCCTTCCCTTTCCACTTCACCTACCACATGCTGGCAAGCAATCAGTCTGTCAGTCACAGCCACAGGCAGGCTGGCCTCCTCCCTCCCCACCCACTCACTGTCAGTCATTCATCATGCCAGCCTTTGGTTGGCTCATTCCCAAGCAGGCCCCTGCTACTTCTTCCTTTCTTATTTGTGATTCATGCAATGTGCTGTCAATCAAATTAGCATGCTGGCTTACTGACAGTGAACAGTTGGGGTGGGGGAGCAGTGCGGTGGATCTCTCAGAAGACCTGCACAGCCTGCTGTGACTGAGGCTGGAGCGCTTCCTTTGTTCCCCTGTGCTCTGACTCAGATTATGTCAGTAAGGCAGAAGCACGCTTAGCCCTGCTCTGCTGATGGCAGCTTGTCTTTGCTGTTCATTGCTGCTGCTGCACACAGTCTCCCTGGCACAGTCCAGGCAGCAGCTCTGTAAGCCGGATCAGTGCTCTTGATGGGTCAGATACAGCCCACAGGCCTTGAGTTTGACACCCCTGCATTAGAATCTACCTGTTTGATAATGATGGCCACAATGACTTAGAAGCCTACAGATGTTCACTAAGAATTAAACTTCAAAGTCACTTGGGAATGATCTGAGTATTTTATCCTAAATGGAAGGTACAACCACTGTTTCCTGTGCTATGCTTCTGAAATTACAAATCAGTAGAGGTACTCAAGCTGGAATGACAGCATAAAAGACTGCTGGTAGGATTTTTAAGGTAAGAGGTCTTCACAAAGATTTTTTGGTCCATGTACTCAACACAGTTTTGCTTCCATTTATTAAAGTCTCACCACTCAGGAGCAAAACTCTAATATTCAGACAATCCAAGGCCTTCCAACTGATGACTGAGCAAACTCCCACAGTTCTGCATTCATACAAGTCATCTAAGTTCACACAAGGAAAGTAAGCTGTAATTCACTAATATGCATATTAAGGTTTTAGGTTAACTTAAGCAGCATCCTAATTGTCATTTCTTACTCTTATCAGCTGCCTGATTTCCTGTTTGTATAATCTTTTACAAGGGAAAAACCCTTGCCTGGCTGTGATTCAGATGGTATCAAATACTCTTTTTAGGAAAGCTAAAATTTTCCAGTTTTGTTTCTCAATTTCAGTCTTCATAAAAAGGCATAATGTACACAAGAGAAGCAAAAGATTTTTTTTAAAAAGATATAAAGAATGTGGTATTATGTTCAGTTTCTGGAAAAAGTAATCCCAGGCACACCATTTAGCACAAAATTCAGATGCCCATGCTGAGGGCAAGGCAAATTTTTGACCAGAGACAGGCTGCTAAGGCATCACTTTTACTTGCCCCAGCCTAACTAAGAATTGAAGGATACATTTATCAGAGCTGGGTAAAACCAACCTTGTTAGACAAGATAGAAAAATTATAAAAAGATCAGAGAGAAAACAAAAATATATCAGGGAAGTAGAAGTAGAACCTTCAACTCATCTCAGGATCTATTCAGGACATAGCCATGGAGATGTTAATATCTCCAGTCCCATCTCTTTACCAGATCTGAACATATTTCAGGATCAGAAGAGAGGAGTTTCTTTGTCCCAAAGAGGAGTGATGCAAGTCATGTTGGTGATGCTGACTTATTTTCTTCATTATCAAAACTGCTGCATGTTGCTCAGAAAAGCAATGTCCAGAACAGATGGTAACCTTGCACCAAACTGAAAAGATTGTTTACCAGCATTCATATTCATGCTCTAACCTTACCAGGAGCTATCAGAAATCCTTACCGAACAGATTCTAGTTGAAACAAGAAAGGCTTCACATAATTCCTTTGACTCTTTGGTGTTGAAAACCCATTTACATAACTTGCTTATAAATTAAAATGATCTATCCTTCCTCTTTCACCCACTTCAGACTATTTAAGACTTCAAAGAAGAGTTCAATTCAATGGAACTCCACAAGTTAGCAATGGTTAAAGGTGAAGTATTGAGAGTATTCATTAATTTTTACCATGTCCTCTAAGCTTTCTTCAGTAAGCATTTGATAACAAATAAAACACAACCACAATTACCACCTGTAATGAAGAATTTTGAGACCTGTTTTTTTCTTGTGCAACACAGCCAACTATAGAAAACAAGACAGATCTAAATTTTAGATGGCAACAATTTGAAAGATCCATTTGAAAACACCTTTTAAGCCTTTACGGAAGACAGTCAGATGGAAGTATACTTCCATTTTTTGCAGCTCATGTGTAAGGGTGAAGACTAAGCAGTACTTTTAAAGTTGATGTACTCATTAAAAGTACATCAACAAATGTACTTATTATCTTTAATACTATAATTGACATTTCTTCCCCCAGCTTACTGTATGCATTTGAAAACACTTTACTGTTGATGTCAGTTGCACTTCCCATCTCATGCATTAGCACATGTGCCATTCAAGGTAAATTCATATGAGATTAAAGTTCTTAAAATTTTGAAAAAAGTACACATTGTGAACTTAGTCAAGATTTCACATTTTTTAAAAATTTACTACTTTTGTTTTCCACAGTTGTGTATTATAAAAATCAATCCACTGTCTAAGTGTGTGGTAATTTTTTAGCTTTATCCTAACTATTATAAACAATTGTTTTAGCTCTCAATGTGTCAATATGGATTCTAAATATTGTTAACTATATGGACAACACTTACCCTTATATCACTTTCCTTCAACTCAAGCTCAGTTCCATCTTTGTATTTAACAGTGTAAAGGTGAGTGAGGTCATCATAGCTAGTTACTTGTACTTCATAATAGAGGACACTTCCTGGCCAACGACCCATCACCACCTCACCATCTGCAAATCTCCTGTTTGGCATTTTCCAAGAAGAATCTTGGGGGGGGGGGGGGGGGGAGACAATCACAAAAAAAAATGACAAATTGAAGTCACCTTTTTTCTCCTAGTCTTCCTGTACAGAAGCACAATTAAGATGATCTATTTCTGGCATGTAAAAATAAAGCATTCCAAATCTGCTGAATCTACATGTTATCTACATTATGTACCAAAACAAAAAACATTAAAAGACCATTAAAGTTGAAGATTTAAGAAAGCAGAATTAAGATTGCTTGTGCAATTTAATTTGTGTTGTCATTCCCTCTTGAGCATATATTACAATACTCTTTAATTACATGATCACTTGTTATTTCTTCCACAGGATACCTACTTCGTTCAGTGCACAGGATGGTGGTACTTACTGAGCAACTATTTTATCCTCATTAAACGATATGCTGCCTCATGTCTTATTTAATGCACACTACTGAAACTGTGCTCTGCAGAGAGAATTATTAGATTTCCTCATGCACTTTTCTATGGCATATGTCACAGAAGTTTTTAAGTGCTTCACAAACACTAATTCATCTACTTTCACAATATTTCTATGAGGTGAGAGGATGGTACTATCCCTGTTTCACCAATGGGGGAACAGAGAGATTAGGGTCAAGTACCCACTAATTTTGAGTGTTCAAGTGAAGACCCTCAGGATTGGATTTTACACCAAGCACTTAGCATTCTACAGCATTTTATATGTTCATATACAACACTGATTGACTAAAGCTGCAGCTGCAAATGCTCAGCAGTTCTGAAAAATCAGACACCACCCAACCCAATTACCCAGATGGGCACCCAGAAAATGGGGAACGTACAATCACTTACAATCTCAGAGAGCCTGGTTTAAGTAACCTGACTAGCATCACCATATTCTATGCCAGAGGCAGGAATAGTGTCCAGTTCTCCAGAATGGTACCGAACTGCCTTAACTATGAGACTATCTTTCTGGTTCGTTCAATCCCCTGCCTCATTCACAAAACACATTCCAACTCTGTAACAGTGAAAGCAGGGGGTCCCACAAGTCTCCTCCACTACACAACCTCCACAGCAGATATACCTTGTCCCCTAAATGAGGCAGGAGTCCTGTGGGAACATATAGTATGTGAACATGTAATTAGTGACTGTACTTTAATACATATACTCCTTGCAGAGACCACAAATTAAGGTTTTATGGGCCCTTCTTAATTATGCAACTGTGATACAACAAGATGTTCATTTTGCTTTCTCTCCACTATTCAACATAGGAGACCATCTGACTAAAGTCCAATGAGGACGTCAACTTCAGGACTCCTCTATTCCAGTCAACCTTCAAGGAACATAAACACTTTTATTGGGGTCATGGATGCCAGAATCAAAGGAAGTTAAAGATCTTCTACTTTCAGATTCTAGCTATTTGGGTGATAAACATTGGCAGGCTAGCAGTTTGATAAACACTGATCTAATCCAATCTTTTTATGCCAGGTACTGGCCTTCTACACTGCATCAGGAAGATCGCAGTGGCAGTGCCTGTCCACAGACTAATTGCTGAGAAACTGTGAACTAGGTAACTTTGCTTCAGTGCTGAGGACCTGGACAGAAAACAGAAATTCTACTGGCACTGGAAGAACATGCAAAACCACTCTGCCTTGCCCCCAAGAAAGGTGTGTGTTAAAAAGTGTGGTAAAACAATACCACTCAAACACATACTGAACGAACCTGAAGGACAAAAAAATTCAGTACACTGGATTTTCAAGCCACCCTAAATGAACAATTAAACTGACTCAAATACTGTAAATTCAATTTGTTTGACATGTTTTCTGTTTTCCCATCCCAAGCTCTTTGTGAGAGTGCTCAGGATCCAAAGCTGATAGACCAAGAGGGGTGAGGAGCTTGAGGATGCTTTCAAAGAAAAGAATCATCAGAAGATTAATTAGAAGCTGATTAGGGGGCACTGCTAGCCCTAGTGCTAGCTGACTCAGGCACAAAGTGATTTAGAACAGTGATTCTCGATGACCATGGACCGGCACCGGTCCCTGACACAGTACAGGAAGCCGGCTCCTGGTATCAAAAAGGTTGAGAAATGCTGATCTAGAGAGTGAGATGAATATCCGGAGACAACACAACAAAGACATGTACATACAGGCGGCCTCCTGACCCCCTTCCTAACCTGATCTTTGGACTTCCTGTGCCTTCTGCATATTTTAGTTTCACAGTGCAGTTTCCGGACATGGACTATGCACTACTGGGCAGCTACTGGCTGTACAGTATTTAAACATTTAATCAGTAATTAACTTTTAAAAATTAACTAAAAAGCTTTAGAAAAAGCTCTCCATATTATTTGCTAAGACACTGCCTTCAACGGGATTATTCAGAGTACATATGCAAGTTTTTGTAAAATTGGGATCTGTATGGCTGTCCACACCATCACTATGCCACTTGGGGGGGGGGGGGTGAAGACAAGAACTTCGGGCTTGAGAATTGTTACACATAAAATCTCCATTTGTGTAGTGCCTATTTAGGTATTTCAATAGGAAGACTGGAATCAGCAAGCTAGCTTTTTAAGAGCTAAGTAATATAATACTACCTTAATACTATTCTTAGAACATCAAATGATAAATCTTTACATATACTTTAATGTACTTAAAATGGAAAAATAAAATGCAGTAGAGCAAAATAACACACCGCTCTTTGTAACCTATCTTTATATGTCAGGCTGGCGAATTTAGGGGCTACGTGGGGGCGGACTGGGTGCATCTGGAAGCATCAACCCTGCAGGATGCACCTGCAGCATGCACCTGCAGCAGACGCGCACTCTACCTCAGCTTTTGAACTTCTGAAGATTGCTGTACGCAGCTCAGAGGATCAGTGAATCAAATAAAAGGTAAAATCAATACAACTGACTACCACATAAGTCTTTCACACAAGCCTTATCCAAAAGTACACAATACCTAAGTTTCTTGCCAGTGTTAAGAGGCAGAGGTAAATAAAAAACAACAAGCAGTTGTGTGGCACTTTAAGACTAACAGATTTAGTTTTTGCATGAGCTTTCGTGGGAGAAGATCCCACTTCCTCAGATGCTTCGAAGA
>ML682004.1:42541907-42584280 GCA_007922195.1 Podocnemis expansa
GTCGAAGCATCTGAGGAAGTGGGATCTTCTCCCACGAAAGCTCATGCAAAAACTAAATCTGTTAGTCTTAAAGTGCCACACAACTGCTTGTTGTTTTTTTACTGGACTAGACTAACACGGCTATCCCTTTAGAAACTGTAAATAAAAAAGACAGCAAAGCTACCTCATCTCCCCTAGTTCTATAGCTAAATTTGAAACTAAAAAGCCGCTAATAAAGACAAGCACATCTTTAAGATCTAACTGGACAGAAAAGAAAAGGTGCATTCGTCCCCTTTAAATACGCTTTCAGGCAGAAAGTTCCAAAATGGAGGGAAAACGTCATGCATTTGAACTTTTCCATTTAACTCGACAGAAACGCTTCGAGGAGAAATGGCTGGAGCGTAAGAGACGTCAAGCTGGTTTGCCGGTCGGGAGCCCCCGCTCTCCCCCCTGTGCTGGCAGGAGGCCACGGAAGGGCAGTAAGAAGGGACGCGAACCCCGATCGATCCCCTCCCTCCTCAGCCAGCCGCCCGAAGCCCAGCAGCCCCGCCCCGCCCCGCCCCGCCGGGGGGGGGGTCAGCGCCCGGCCCCCCGCCCGTTCTGCCGGAAGAGGCGAGGACGGGGCTCGCACACAGGCGGGCTCCTCGGCAAGGTAGAAAGGAGGCCACGGGCCCGGGAGCGGCGCGCGCCTATTCCACGGTCCTTCAACTCCCCGGATCCCCCGCTCGCATCCGGCTACTGCCCCCCCAGCCCGGGAAGCGAGGGGCGCTAACGGAACCGTCCTGCCACCGCCCGCCCCAACCCCACTATCGGGACGTTAGCCAGGGGAACAAACGGGGGCGTCAGAGACCCGGCGCCAGGAGAGGGAGCCGTTAACACCCCCACCCAGAGGGACGGAGACAAGCCTCCCGGCGAGGCCCCGGAGCGCTGAAAAAGGAAGCGGCCGTCTAGTTCCCTGCCCCCAGGGAAAGCCGCTGAAGGGATGTGCCCTGCTCAGCCTCCCTCAGCACCGGCCCGACTCCTTACCTGGCCTGACAGGCGCTGCCTCTGCGACACAGCAGCCGCCGGGGCCCGGGCCGAGTGGAGGGGCTGCCGCACCGACGGCTCCGAGCTGCGCGAACCACAACAACCAACCCCCCCGCCCCGAGCGACGGTTACGGGCGGGGCCAGCTGGCGCTCGAGGCTGCGCCTGCAGCCCCGCCCCTTCCTGCGAGCTGGGCGCCAACGGTCTCCATTGGCCGGGCCGCTGTGTTTGAATCGCGATCGCGACACGGAATTGGCTCTGCGTCGGTGGCGCGTTCCACCCTTTCTTGGGCCTCTGTCGGGACGGCGGCCCGCCCAGGAAAGTGTGAGGGCCTAGCAGGGGGGCTGCGGGTCCGATGCCTGCCCTTTTCCTCAGGGTTCCCGGCAGGATGGAAACGTCGGACTCGCTCACAGAGACACCCCTTCCCCGGGCTCTGCTGTGGGGTGGGGGAGAGAGATTCCCACCGAGTCTGTCCCCCTTAGAAGCCTCCTCCACCTTTCACTCCTTTAGAGCCACTGCAGCTGCCTCCAGCCAGGGTGGGGTTACAAGATGTCAGGCAACGGGAGGACACGTCCTCCTTTTTATCTTCACCTTCTCCCTCCGGCAGGCTTTTTAAAAATACATGATGTCGTCTGTCTTTTTACTTACAAGGGTAAAAGTATGCTGGAATGTGCTAGAACACCCTATTTTTAGGGGGAAGCATTCCAGGGCCCCCTAGAAACAGAAAAATATTTTATTAATACTACATTTTCTACACACGTCCTCCAATGTCCTCCGTTTCATACATCCCCTGTCTCCTTTCCATGTTGTTTGTCCCTGGTAACCCTAAGCCAGGGGGGAAGGGAAGGGGCGGCTCAGCCAGGCAGGAGAAGCTGAAAGGGAACTCCTGAGCAGCTAGAGGGGGCTTCACTGGTGGAAAAGTCAGACACAGCTGTTTCCCCAGAGTTGAATAGATCAGGTGTTTTTCATGTAAAGAAAAAAAACAATCTGAACACTTCAGGAGACAAAAAATACCTTTTGCTCAACTGCAGTAGTATTAAATCATTCCAGATATCAATAGGGTAGCAATAAATACACCAACTTTATGAGAGCTGGCAAAACTGAAGTTCAAGTGACAGTAAAAGCTATTTTATAGAGAGGGAGCAGGCATTTTTAAAGCCTTGTCTAAGGATAGTATCAGAAACACCTGTAGTCTTAGCTACATATTACAACTCTAGTGGAGCTGCATGTTTGGTGAATTACAACAGTTACAGTTTTTAAGAGACAAAAAACATGACATCACTTGTAAGCATGTTTTCCACAAAATTAACACTCCATGCCTGACCTCTCAGTCCTAGTCATTAGTGGAAACCTGCACAAAACCTCAAATATCCTAAGCTCATTTTATGAAGTCATAAGTCTGCCAGAGTCTAAAAAGCACAGATTGAAGTGAACAGAGATGCTAGTTTTATGGCCTGTGATGGCAGAAGTGAAAAGCCCCTTACCTGCCTCTGTCAAGTTTTGGTCCCTGGGCTAGGGCAGGCAACACTGGGGCCAGAGCAATGGCACTGTCTACCTTGATAGGTCTCAGCCCTAGCTGGGGACTGGGAGTTACCGCTGGCAGCAGGAGCTAGCCTGGGCTGTGAAGGGGCATGGGCAAGGAGCTGCCTTTCCCAGGGCAAGCACCAGAATCAGCCTATGACTGTGGCCCTGATTAGGTTGAGTCAGAATCCTGGCCTAATGAGGAGAAGGGGAACACCTGGGAGCTTGACCCCCCCCCCCCCCCGGCTATAAATAAGCCAGAGCAGAGGACTAGAAAAAGAAGCTTGGCTAAGCAAAATGGGGGAGAATAGTGAGGTAGGCTGCTTGCTAGTTTACTGGCTCGTACAAATTATGCACCTCTAAGCCTCTAGCATGCTTGGGATAGGAACTGGGGATGTAATGTAAATGAAAGTATGGATGACTAGAAACAGCAAGGAGTGGTGAGTCTTTTGTGGGTTATAGGAGTGGATGCCTGAGGTAGCCATGGAGATCGGGGGGGGGGGGGGGAGGATGACTTCCTACATGGTGCATCACAACAATTTGTAATACACCTAGCTGCCTATTAATCCTCTATCATCATAAGATTGCATAGATATCCATTATCCACTTCATTTAAAGAGGTGTCCTAAATTACAACAGTGTTTTTCCTTTATACTTAATCTGTCTTAACTTGTATTTAGCTTGCATGCTTTAGTTTCCTTCTCTAGACCTTAAGAACAATTCTGATGCTCAAAAGCTTGTTCTCTCTATACCATCAGAAGGTGTCCAATAATGAAGCGCTATTAGCTCACTCAGATCTGTCTTATCTATTTAGTTTTTCAGTTAAATGCTGAAAATAACAATTTTTCTCCCTTCATTTCCAGCTGCAGGAATAGATGTCTGTTTTTTCAATAATTAATATAATATTGTAGGTAGGCTTAAACCAAAGAATGTGATTTTTATTTATTTATTTATTTTCCTGATGAGGCTGAGGTTTATAATCATATGGCCTCCCAGCTGGAAGTTCCAGGTTCATGAGCATTTAGTGCAAAGATTGTGGCACAGATGCAAAAGAGACTGACTTTTTAGGTTTCAAGTTCTATTGTTCCAAGGCTATGTAGCTGTCTTGGGAGATGATCTGTGTGAAGTGATAAACTTTGGCTTATTTCATGAGTGGTTTTGAATGTCAAAATCAAAACCTAGAATAGAATTTGACCCACCGTATGACAAGGAGCCAAAGAGGAAGTGTGAATCACACATTATTTCCTGCCTTTTTTAAAAACCATGCCTCTGTCTTTCTTGGGGGATGGGGAGATTGTTATATGTGGGGACTGACAAAGTGAAAACTGTAGTTATACTAGCTCATATTTTTTAAAACAGCTGTTGAGATATATAGAAAAAATATGCTCTGTGCATTTTATCAAGGATCCAGAAGCACTGTAAGATTTGTAGGCAAGTTCCAAAAAGATAGCTGTGTTAGTCTAGTTCTGCAAAACAAGCAAGGAATCCTGGGGCTCTTAAAGACAGACAAACTTATTTATTGTATGAGCTTTCATGGGAGAAAAATCCCATGCTTCAAAGTATCTGAAAAAGTGGGGGTTTCTCCCCCAAAAGCTCATGTGATAAATAAATTTGTTAGTCTTAAAATGGCACAGGACTCCTTGCTTGTTTTGTAAGATTTGTAACAACCCTGTGATACTGAAAGGAAATACAGGATCTACGTCACCACCAGAAAGCAAATAGCTTTTTGGATGAAACAACTGTCTATAACAGTTTTGAATGTCAATGAACAAGATAAATACAGATTATGTATTTTAGATTTATAGTAATAGATAGTGTCCCTTTAAAACAACCTGACCAGAGAAAGTATTTTGAAATCAGGAAACCTAAGCAATACTATCTGTCCTCCGTGCAGAAATACATTGTGAAAAGGCACCATAAATGCACTGAGAGATTTCTAAATAAAAACAAAATGCAGGATTTTTATGGGCACCCATAACTCAAACAGTTTACACATGCTCATGTAAAAGTAACTTAATACTGTTCTGGGTATTTGTCTCTTTGTTTATAAAATACAGCATAATCAATGGCAATGCAAGCTTTGTGCTGCTGAACTGCCTCAACTCTGATATGGAGAAGTGACATGACAAGGAGTTTATTTTCTAGCCCAATCAACACTTCACCTGTCTAGCAAAGTGGCCCTGATGGCTAAAAAGCAAACTTTTTTTTATTTGTGATATAGATAGTATGTGTCCATTAATAATGGACTTCCATCCACAGCCAATACAAAAACCATTTGTAAAGTACTCAGAAGGTGTGTGACTGTCTTAACTACTAAGATTTTACAAACAATATATTTTGGATTCTTTTTATCCCGTTTCCTGTTTCTTTTAACTTATGGATTTGGTTTCAAGATACCTCTCTGGCCTGGAGAGCTAGAAAATTAGAGCTTTTAAAATAAATTAACTCTGAATCTCATCTAATCAAATTAATTGGTGCTTTAAGAATAAAACTAAATATTGTGAGACTTGTGATAAACAAATGAGAATTATCCATACTTCACTATGAACTGAGCTGAGAGATTCATAACAACTAACAGTGAGTGTCTTATGAATTGAACATGCTATTAAAAAAACTGTTGTAATAAACCACATGTATGCAGGTGAAGGATGACAAAATACTACACAAGCAATAAAACATAATTTTCAAGTTGTTCATTTGATTGTAGGGCCTATTTTGCACTGTTCCTATATATTTAATATGCAGTGTGAACTATGACCATTACACTTGAATATAAAACTTGCAATTCATTATAAGCTCAAATATTTATCTAAAGTTTGAGCTTTGGTAGTGTAAATATCTGAAAAGCAAAGATTTAATAGCCACAGATCAAATGTGCAATAGTTAAATTTCCTTTCATATTAAATGAATATTTACAAATGTCATCTATTACATAATCAATTCTACCCTTAAACTTTACAAGTCTCCAGACAATGGAAATCTTGGGGCAAATGCTAATACCATCCCAGAAAATACCATCTTTACTAAGAAGAATGAAAAACAATTTGTATTTTCTTTAATGAAATATCCCATGTTCTTTTTTTTTCTTTTTTTTTTTTTTTTCCACTCCATATGCTATTAAGTGCCTAAATTAAATCAGGCACATCACTGAACTGGAACCAGAGTCATGAAATCACATTGGAATACAGACTTGAAACTATTCAATTAGTACAAATTTGCTCTTTTAAATAAGACATGTTTCTGTTTGACTGAATAACAGATTCCATTTCCTGGAAGAAGCAGAGTAACTGAAACACATTTCTGACCTCAAGTGGACAAGTTGTTTTGATATTTTTTTCCAACTGTAAACCAATATTGCACAGTTTATAGTGATAGACAGCTTGTTTATTTAAACAAAGGAAGATAAAATTAATAGCTAGAATAAGTCAGCTTTTCTTTTTTTGCCAGCAAAAAGGCATATAATTAACGTGTCTTAATGTGCAGAGTTCCAGTTCTAATCTCATTTAGAAAATAAATATGCTTTCATAGTCAACGTCTTTGATAGAGTTTGTCAAATTTGGATTAGCGGTCTTGTAATTTGATAACTGAGTTTATTTACAAAATTCTTCAAATGTACCTGCAGGTATTGATGTTAAATCAGATGGTCACTTCAGATAGCAACCCAAGATATTCAAAAACTTTTTAATACGTCAAAAAAAAAAAAAAAACTTCAAACTTGAAGTCTAGTAAATTTTAAAATGCTGTCCCTGATCTTCCTGCAAATGTGTACAACTTTACAATTATATTTTTTCTGTTTTTTCCCTTTTTTAAGTGTGTGTTTTTTCCTGGTGGCCTAACTCAAACCAATTGGGGAAATTAATAGAATAAATTGGCAAAGTAAACAGAAAAACCATTTTTTCCCTAACTGCAGGTATTGATTGTAACAAATGTAGATATTTTCAGACAAATATTGGATATTTAAAGGGACTGTCCTTCTAATAATCTGAAACTGCAAGGTAGAAGAAGGTGTGTGAAGCTGCAAATGTGGACCTTTGGCAGCAGAATCCCAGTCTCTTCTTCCAAGCCAGTATGGCTCTGAAGAAGCTTCACTCATGATATTCTCCTCTGGCTGTTTCCCTTAATGACCCGTCTTTACTGAAGCAGAATCTACCTCAGATAATGTTGAACAAGTGAGGACCAACTGCAGCAGGAGCTTCCCACAAAGCAGGGGCATCGTTAGCACTGGGCGCACAGGGCTCATGCCCTGAGTCTCAGCGCCAGTACCCCGGGTCTCGTGGAGACCCGGCCGCCGCGGCCCAATGCCACCTCCCACTGGGGCAAAGGCATCTGTGGCTGGCTGCTGCCAGCCTGTCCAGGGCTATCCCTTGGGGCCCAGGGCCAATCAGCCCATGTGGGCCTCCCCCCCTCCAGTCCATCCTGAAGTCGAGGTGAGGTAGGCTGGGGCAGGCTGGCGTGTGGGCGGGCCCTGTGGCGCTCCAGCTACATCCCTGCCCGCTGGGCCCAAATGCTGCTGTGGAGCCCAGGAAACGGGGGCCTGGAGTGATAGCCCCACCCCCTGGATTCACCCGGGCCCCACCCTCTCTGGCCCTGCCCCCAGCCCTGCCAGAGCCTATTTTGGGGACAGCAACATCCCTGCCATAAAGCCAGTTGGATAAACAGAAAACAATGCTGGGGAGCAGTAATGTGTGTGTTCCATCAAGGAAAGTTCTCCAGCAGAAGAATGCTTTGAAAGTAAATTAAACATTACATCCCAAATCTCTTCAGCATAAGCAGTGTGAAGAAGACTGTCTGAGATTAAGAGGAAATATGAGTGATTAGATTACAGTAGGAATTTCATTATGGTAATTACATCTGTGCTTCAGACGTTGTGCTTTTTTTCTGGTTCACTGAGTGAAATTTGTTGGTTTTAATCTATAAAGCCCTACATCATGTTTAGAGTTCTAGCTGTTTTAGACCCTAATCCTGCAAATGCTTATTATTCTTATGACTTAGTTTACACATAAGAAATCCATTGATTTAAGTTACAAACTCAGATCTTGTGGTTAGAAACAGGGGCGTCGCTGGCGCTGGGCACTCCAGGGCACACGCCCCAAACATGCCCAGCACCAGTGCCCCAGATCTCCAGCACAATGTGGGGGGGGGGGGGCGGCAGCACCTGGCCCTGTCCCGGGCCAGGGGCTGGACCTGGGCCCATGCCCTGGGTCCCTCCCCCAGACAGCAACACTCCTGGTTAGAAGGGACTGATATGATCATATATTCTGACCTCCTGCACAATACAGGCCCGAGAACCTCACTCACCCAATACAATAATAGATTTCTAACTTAAGACTGAGTTATTGAAGTCCTCAAATCATAGTTTAAAGGCTCTGAGGTATAGCGACTCCATGGGTGTGTTCACACAGCACTCTTATTTTGAAACAACAGAGGTTGTTTCGAAATAAGAATTACCCTGTTCACACGACACACGGTTGTGTCAAAACAATGTGTTCCGTTGTTTCAAAATAACAGTGTTGTTTCAAAATAACTTAAACCCCATGTGGGGATGAAACAACGTTGTTTTGAAACGATTATTTCTAAACAATGCCGTCTGAACATGTTGTTTCGAAACAACGGTGACTTGTTTCAGAATAACTGTTGTCTGAACCTGCTATTTCACTTTGAGCTTCTTTCCTTAATTCGAATTAACTTATTTTGAAATAACCCCTTATTTTGATACAAGTTGTTTCAAAACAACTTGGATTGAAATAATCCCCTGTGTGTGAACATAGCCCATGAGCAGGTGAGTTGGGCACCAAACAGGGGACTGTAAACAGGGGAGTTTGAGGGGAAAGAGTTGGTAAAGCCCTGAGGAGGAGGCAAAGGTGATTCCCTAGCTGAATAAGCAAGGGAGAGAGTGATGCTTGGGTGAGTGAATTGCTGACTCTGTGTGTGTCTTTCCCTACAGGTAATTTCTGTTAGTTGTCAGTTACTGTGGGAATTGGGAATGTGATTGTCTGGGGGCTGTTTGTAACATTGTTCCCCGCTCACCTTTGATCAGCCTTCTGGTCATCCTTCCCCTGTGTGCTTAATGAGGGGCAAGGGCTGACCTAGGCAAAGAAGGCCAGAGGGAGCTTGGGGAAAAAAAGTGGAGTTTGAGTGGGAGTTTGGAGAAGAGTGGGTGAAGCTGCGATGGTGAAGAAGAGCCACACTGCTTGTCCCAGCACCCCTTCTGTCTCCTTCACCTGTGCCTGTAGCCAGACAGACATTGACCATGGATATCTCTACCCAGATCCTGGTGTGGACTTCCAGGGACTGTGGTCTGCATTTCCCTGTCACAGACAACCAGGCTCAGGAAGGCAACCAAGGTCCACAAGTAAGTCACAATGTGGGAGATCTAGTGGAAGGGATGGAACGTGGGGGGTGCCAGGACTGTAACACCAGGGAGGGGGATTAAATAATGGCCTTAGGTATTGTAATAAAGCCCTAATACCCAAGGCAAGGGGGGAAGGACAATGCCAGGAGGAAATGCAAGGAGGTAGATGCAATAGAACTGAAAACTGACAGGGGAAAGTAGGGCAATCGGCCTGGTATTTTAGGTGCGAGTACACAAATATGAGGAGCCAGGGAAACAAGCAGGAAGAATTGTTAGTACTGGCGCAGACAGGGAACTATGATATAATTGGAATAATGGAGATGTGGTGGGATAGCTTGGATGACTGGAGCTCTGCCACTGAGGGGCATAAATTCTAAAAGAAGGACAGGCAGGGAAGAAGAGGGGGAGGAGTAGCGCTATATGTAAAAGAGCTGTATGACTGCTCAGAGCTCCACTATGGAAGTGGAAACGAGCCAGCTGAATGTCTGTTGATTAAGTTTAGAGGAGAGGACAACAAAGGGGATGTTGTGGTGGGTGTCTGCTATAGACCACCAGACCAAAAGGAGGAGGTGGATGAGGCTTTCCATGGACCACTGGCAAAAGTTTTAGATCACAAGCCCTGGTTCTCATGGGGGATTTCAATTACCCTGACATCTGTTGGGAGACCAATACAACAGTGCTCAGAAAATCCAGCAAGTTTTTGGAGAGTGTTGAGGACAACTTCCTGGTACAAATGCTGGAGGAACCAACTGGGGCCTTGCACCTCTCAACCTGCTGCTCACAAACAGAGAATTGATTGGGGAAATGGAAGTGAATGGCAACCTGGGCAGCAGTGACCATGAGTAGAGTGCAAGATGCTGATTAATAGAATAAAGGACAGAAGCAAAACACAGACCCTGGACTTCAGATAAGCAGATTTTGGCTCCCTTAGGGAGCTGATGGGCAGGATCCTTTGGGAGGCTGATCTGAAGGGGAAAGGTGTCCAAGAGAGCTGGCTGCATTTTAAAGAAACCCAGCTAAGGGCACAGAAAGATACCATTCTGATGAGCAGAAAGAACAGCAAAAGTGGATGGCACCCAGTGTGGCTTAACAGAGAACTCTGCACTGAGCTAAAGTATAAAAAGGAAGCTTACAGGAAGTGGAAGCTTGGACAGATGACTAAGGAGGCATATAAAGTTTTTGTTCAGGACTGCAGGAATAAATCAGAAAGGCCAAAGGACAACTGGAGTTGCAGCTAGCAAGGGATGTGAAGGATAACAGGAAGGGGTTCTACAAGTATGTTGATAACAAGAAGAGGATCAGAGATGGTGTTGGTCCCTTACTGAATAGCACAGGTATCCTCATGATGGAGGATGAGGAAAAAGCTAAAGTGCTCAATGCTTTTTTTTACTTCAGTTTTCACATGCAGGGCCAGCTCCTAGCCGACTACAGTGGGTATGGTAGACTGCAGAGAAGAGAGGCCCTTGGTAATGGAAGGTCAGGTTAGGGACTACTTAAAGAATCTGGATGTGCACAAGTCCATGGGGCTGGACAAACTGCATCCAAGGTTGCTGAGGGAGTTGGGCGATGAGACAGCAGTACCACTGGCCATTATCTTTGAAAACTTGTGCTGAATGGGAGAGGTGCCAGAGGACTGGAAAAAAGCAAATATAGTGCTGATTTTCAAGAAAGGGGAAAAATGGGATCTGGGGAATTACAGACCTATCAGCCTCACTTCAATCCCTGGAAAAATCATGGAGCAGATTCCCAAAGAATCCATCCTGAAACACTTGAAGGAAAATAGTGATCAGGAACAGTCAGCATGGATTCGCCAACAGTAAATTGTGCCTGACCAACCTCATTGCCTTCTGTGATGACTGGATTTATGGATATGGGAAGAGCCATTGAAACAATATACCTTAACTTCAGCAAGGCTTTTGATACAGTTACCCACTGCATTCTTGTCAGCAAGTTAAGGAAGTATGGGTTGGATATGTGAACAGTAAAGTGGATAGAGAACTGGCTAGATCAACGGTTTCAGTGCATAGGAATCAATGGCTCCATGTCTAGTTGGCAACCAGTAATGAGTAGTGTGCCCCAGGGGTTGGTACTGGGGCCAATTCTGTTCAACATTTTCATTAATGATCTGGATGATGGGATAGATTGCACGCTTAGTAAGTTTGTGGATGACATCGAGCTGGAGGGAACAGTAGACATGCTGGAGGGCAGGGAAAGGATTCAAGGAGACGTAGACAAATTGGAGCAGTGGGCCAATAGAAATCTCATGAGGTTCAACAAGGATAAGTGCAAAGTCCTGCACTTGAGATGGAAAAACCTCATGCACTGCAACAGGCTGGGGAGCAATCAGCTATGTAGCTGCACTTTTTTTTTTTTTTTTTTTTTTTTTTTTTTTAAAGACCTGGGAGTCATGGTGGATGGGAAGCCGGATGTGAGTCAACAGCGTTTTCTTGCTGCCAAAAAGGCAAATGGCATACTAGGCTGCATCAGTAGAAGTGTTGCCAGCGGACTGAGGGATGTGATTGTTCCCCTCTATTTGGAACTGGTGAGGCTGCATCTGGAATACTGTGTCCAGTTTTGGGCTCCCCACTACCAAAAGGACTTGGACAAATTAGAGAGAGTCCAGAGGAGGGCAACAAAAATGATCAAGGGGTTAAAGCAAAAGACTTGCAAGGAGAGACTGAAGGAACTAGGCTTTATTTAGCCTGCAGAAGAGAGGACTGAGGGAGGATTTGATAGCAACCTTCAACTACTTGAAGAGATGTTCCAAGGAAGACGGAGCTCAGCTGTTCTCAGTAGTAACAGAGGACAGAAAAAGGAGCAATGGTTTCAAGTTTCAGCTGGGGAGATTGAGGTTGGATATTATGAAAAACTTTCTTACTAGCAAGGTGGTGAAGCATTAGAATGGGCTGCCTAGACAAACGGTGGAATCTCCATCACTGGAGATATTTAAGGCTCAGTTAGACAAAACCCTGGCCGGGATGACTTAGGGAGAGGTGGTCCTGCTATTTTTGGCAGGTGGTTGGACTAGATGACCTCATGAGGTTCCTTCTAACCCCATGATTCTTTGATTCTACAGAGGAAAGTGAAAACCTCCCAGAACTTTTGCCAATCTGCTCTGTGAGAAAATTCCTTCCTAATCCCAGATATGGCAATCGCTTAAATCCTGGGTATGTGAACAATACCTACTAGCCACATACTCAAAATTTCTCTGACTCAGAACCTATACCAAACATCCCATCTCAGGTCTTTGCCATTATCCACAAGCAAAAATCAAAGATCAGTTCATTGCTAAACTAGGCTGTCCTATAATACTACCCTCAATTTATAAATTAATCAAGCCCAGTTTTGAAGCCAGCTAGGATTTTTGTCCCAAAGCTCCCCTTCAAAGGCTATTCCAGAATTTCACTCTTCTGATGGTTACAAACTTGCATCTAATTTCAAGTCTAAACTTCCCAATGGACACTTTATATCCATTTGTTGTATTTTCCACACTGGCATTGAACTCAAATAATTCCTCTCCCTCCCTCTGATGTATTTATCCTATCTCTCATTAATCTTCTTTTGGTCAGGCTAACTAAGCCAAATTGTTCTGTTAAGGCAAACAAGGAGTCCTGTGGTACTTAAAGACTAACAAATTTATTTATTGCACGACCAACACAGCTACCTGTTCGGAACATAGATCATCCTAGTAGCCCTTCTGTGCACCTGTTCCAGTTTGCACCCATCTTTCCTAAACATGGGGTACCAGAACAGCATACAATATTCCAGAGGAGGTCTCCCCAGCATCTTGTGTTTCCAGTTGAGATATACCTTGTCTGATGTATCCTAGAACCACACTAGCTTTTTCCATGGCCACATCACACTGGTGGCTCATAGTCATCCTGTCATCAAGTACACCCAGCTCTTTCTCCTCCTCTGTCATTTCCAACTGATGCATCTCAGGAAATTCTTATTGGTCTCTAAGTGCATGACCTTGCACTTTCCACTGAAAAAGTTCATCCTATATCAGTTACTCTAGTTTACAAGTTCCAAAGGGGCAGCCGTGTTAGTCTAATAAAGCAAGGAGTCTTCTGGCACTTAAAGACTAAGATTTATTTATCACATGAGCTTTCGTGGGAGAAAAATCACACTTCGTCAGACGCTTTGAAGAGGGGGAATTTATAGAATGGGATGAAAATAAATGCAGGGGAGTATAAAACATGGGATCAGGTCATACTGCAACAGCAAATCACTTCTCCAGGTGGGCACTGTAGTTTTAAGAGAGCTTGAAGAGATCCTGAAGATAATCTGCCTCTGTCTGAGGGATCAGAGCAAATGTGGTTATATCTTAGGGCTTGGCTGTAGACAACGGCTCGTGTGGTGTGTTTGGGATAGAACCTCGAGGGATGTAGAGAAACAGCAGAAACCCAACTAATATGCAAATTAGATTGTGTGAAAGCAGGACTTAATGACTGGATTCTTTTCACATTATAACAGGTAATTTGACTTCACCCTCCCTCTGTGTGCAGTTTCCTAGAGTTTGAATCCTTACACATGCTCTGATTTGCTGTTGCAGTAGGACTTGATCCCATGTCTTACACTCCCCTGCATTTATTTTCATCCTGTTCTGTAAACTCCCCCTCTTCAAAGCAATAAATAAATCTGTTCATCTTTAAGTGCGACAAGATTCCTTGTCTTTTTTCCCCCTAGTTTACAAGGTCATTCCGATCTTCCTGTGTGAAATCTCCCTTCTTCTCTGTATTGGCAGCTGTATGACCTTTGTGTCATCTGCAAAATTTATTAGCACATTCTCACTTTTTGTGCAAAGTAATTAAAAGGTTAAATAAGACTGGTCCCAAGACCAGTCCCTGAGGTGCTTCACTAGTAACATTCCTCTAGCCTTGTAGTTCGTTTCATTATGACCCCAGGTAGTTTCCTGTTAAACCAATTCTCTATCCACCTTTCCATTTTCACATTAATCCCCATCTATTCCAATTTAATTCCATGTGGAACTATACCAAATGCCTTACTGAAATCTAGGTAAACTAGATCCACTGCATTCCCATTGTCAGGACTGGCGCAAGGGGTTGTGGTGCTCCAAGCCAAATTTTGATTTGGCACCCCCCCCCCATCTCATTCATGGAGGCTGAAAATGGTTTTCCAAAGTGCATAAATCTCCAGCGTCTGCCTGCAGAGGGATTTAAAGTGCACCCTGCCTACATGACTTAAGCTTCAGGTTGACTAGCAGTGCCTGAGCTGCTAGGAAAGAGTTGAAGAGGTGGGAGCAGCCTGATCTTCAGGAGGACAAGGCACCCTTAAAAACTGTCACCTAAAGCCATGTGTGTCTCTTCCCTCACAGTAGAGCCGGCCCTGCCCATTGTCTGAATAAATGAATGTTATCTTCTCAAAGATCAGGTGGTTCTGGTATGATCTAACTCTTTGTACAGTGATTATATTTTATCCAAGTTATCATTAACATTGATATCCTTAACTGCTTTCTCTTTCCAAAGAGCTTGCATACTACTGAGGTCAAACTAACCAGCCTATAGTTACCTGGATGACTTCCCCACCCCACCTTCTTAAAAACAGAAACTGTGTTGGCAATTCTCCAGTCATATGGTAAAACTCCTGAGTTTACAGATTCATTAAAAATCCTTGCTAATCAGCTTGTGGTTTTTGTATGCTTGTTCCTTTAATATTCCTGGGGGGATATTGTTTGTTTGTTTTTTGGGTCCACTGATTAAGTCCCTGTAACTGGGCAGGAGCAGTTAGCTGTGGGGGAGGGGCCTGTAGTCATCAACCAGTAGCATGTGTACCCGCCACCAAATAGCTTGGGGGGGAGGGCGTCTAGCCATCAATCCATAGAATTGGGTGGTTTGCCACCTGCCTAGTGCCAACACTGCCTCTGTTAGCCTGAGCAGGCAACAGGTGCATGGTGATTAGATGGAGTCAGAGCCCTGGCCTAATCAAGGAGACAAGGAGCAGCTGGGGACCTAGCCCAGGGATGTAAGCTGGGACAGCACAGGAAATGGGAGAGGCATGACAAGTAGGCCAGAATAGGGGACCCCAACAGCTGGTAGGAAGGGACCAGAACTCTGAGTCCTCCGCGGGGTGTCTGGAGCATAAACTAGGACTGGGAACTTGCATATTGTAAATAAAGGAGCATGAAGCTTGTATAGTATATGGTATGGTGAGTCTCTTGGGGGCCCAGAAAACTGGACTTTGGGGTGAGAAATGGGAGTAGTGATCATCTTGTGATGTTCCCATTAAGTAGCTTGAGTTTGCTTTCTACCATAGATGTGGTAATTTATTCCTCCATATCCTCATTCTCATTGGCCACCCTGCTACTTATCCCCAAGCTCATCATCAGCCTCATTAAAAAATGAAGGCAAAATATTGATTTATATATTTGGCTGTGCCTAGATTTTCCAGAACCTTGTGCACAAGTTTAAGTACCTGCAGATTTAAATTACCTGGGCCATCCACAGTGCCTTTTACCTTATGCACCCACCTAAGAACAGAAATCTATCAACACAGTCTCAACATCTAAAATTCATAGGCTGGTGGCAATTTATTCTCGGAACAGTCCATAGCTTTCGAGCTCGTTTCCAGAACCTGATCTTAATGATCTTCAGGAACCCCTAATTGCTTATCCATACCCTTGGGCAAATAAGGATTTGAATGAGTAGTACTTTTTGTCTAGCTGAATGGTGGAGACAAAAGGAAGACAAATAAGAATTGTGTGCTCCAAGTAAAGACTAGCTCATTTTTCTTACTTTATGTTAGTGGTTTCACTTTCAGCATTTCATTTACTTCAGAAAATGAAACTCTTCTAATTAAATTTTCATAAATTTCACATCTTGGCTTTTATGTCCTACAATAGGTCAAAATGCTATACTGGTTGATCTGCAGACTTGACAGAGGAAAGTTGAAACACGTTTGAAACAAAAAATCCTGAGATGGATGGGAGGGGGTGCAGAAACCTTACTGAAAATGCTTCTTGGAGATTTTGTAATTGTTACTACTTGGCATGTCAGGTTTAAAGAACTACTACTAATGGAGTAGAAAAAGGTTTTTAATATTCTAAAGGAAAACTGCCAACAAATGAGAGTATTCTTTGGGGAGAAAGCATGGTTTTGTAGTTAGGGTACAACCGAAAGCAGGACTCTTAGCTGCTATTTTTAGCTCTGCCACTTTTTCATTTTGTGATTCTGACCAAGTGATGAGGTCACATGTTGAGGCTAAGAAGTCATAAATAAATTTTACTTCTTGCTCAGGCAAGGCTCCTATTCAGTCAGTGTTCTTCAGCTTCTCCCTTGAAGGTGGGTTTTAATAATCCATTCCTACCCCCACAAGATTATTGAGAGATCACATTAAGTGATCATAAAGCACTTTGAACTCCTTCAGTTTGGAATTAAAAAAAAAAAAAAGGGTTCTTCAATATCTGTTGCTCGTGTCCAGTCCATGGTAGGTGTGTGTGCCATTTGCACTGGTGCCAGAGATTTTTCTTTCAGTACCTCTGTAGGGCCAGGTCCAGTGACCTCTGCAATCGTACAGGTATTTGCTGGTATAAGGGCCATCAGTGGCCCCCCTCATTCACCTTCAGTTCCTTCTTGCCAGACATTTGACGGAGGGAAAGAAGCTTGGGTTCTGGAATGGATATTAACAACATATCTCAAAGAGCAAACAGTTATGAAGGTTTAGTAACAGACTCTTCTTGTTTGAGTGCTTGTTTGTGTCCATTCCATGTTAGGTGACTCACAAGCAGTGCCTCTGGAGTTGGGCCAGGAGTTTGTGGATGGGCCAAAGCAAGCATCAAACCAAGTCTGAGTGATTGGCATGCTGGGATGCGAAGGTGTGAACGGAAGGCCATGTCATGGCTCTGCAAACGTCCTGTATAGGAACTTAAATTAAAAAAGCTGCTGACTACAGCTGTGGTCTTGAATGAGATGATTTCAGAATGGCAGGGAATGCAACCTTTGTTTGCTTGTAACAGTTCTGGATGCAGGCAGTGATCCAGAAAGAAATCCTCTGGGATGAAATTGGTAGAACTTTCATCTGTTCTGAGCCTATGATGAAAAGCGGTATGTCTTTTCGGAAGAGTTGAGTACAGAGGCGTTGCTGGTGCCTGGCACATAGGGCGTGTGCCCCAAGTCTCAGAGACAGTGCCCCAGGTGGCTGAGGCAGCCCCTGCCTCTCCCAGCCCTGTCCCCAGTGAGGGACCAAGGGCTGGAACACCCACAGCAGTACTAGCTGCTGCAGGCTGGGCTGCTCATGGCGGCACTGCCTCTCCTGGCCCCATCCCCGACGAGGGATCCAGGCCGGGCTGCCCATGGCAGTGCCCAACTCTCCCAGCCCCAAACCCAGACAGGGATCTGGGTCCAGGCTGGCGGCAGCAGGAGCATGACACTGTATTGGACCCAGGCCCAGGGGGCAGGGCCTAGGCCTTTGCCCCGCGTCTTTCCTTGAGGTAGCGACATTCCTGGGTGAGTCCTCTCAATGTACAAAGCCAGTGGTCACCTGACATTTAAAGTGTGCAGGCAGCTCACTTTGTGAGCCTCAGCTGTGAGGTTTTGGAAAGAAGACTGACAGGAAGATGTTCTGGCTGACATGAAACTGTGATACCACCTTCGGCTGAAATGCCATGTAAGGGTGCAGCTAAACTTTACTTTTGTAAAACACTGTATAGGAAGGTTCTGCTGTTAGTTTTCATTTCATTTCAGAGACTCCTCTTGCTGAAATAATTGCTACCAGAAAAGCAACCTTCCATGATAAGTGAAGGAGAAAGCAGAATACCAGGGACTCAGAGAGGCCCAGGGAGTCTGGACAAGACTAGATTTAGGGCTAATGGAGGAGCCAGGTCCCTGACCTGTGCAAAAGCCTTTCCAAGCCTTTGAGGAATCAAATTAGATAGATTGATCTGTACTGGATAAACAGGTGAAAAACTGACAGCTGTCAGGTATATCCTGATTGATAATGCCATCTCTTGATGTTGCAAGTGCAGTAAACTCTTCAGAATACAGTGTAATGGCACTTAGGTTCCATTTAACTGCCCAGCAAGAGAAGCATTTCCACTTCACTAGGTAAGTAGTCCTATTGGAGGGTTTTCTGCTTTCTCAGTAGGACTTTCTGAATCTGAGTAGACCACATCTCATCAACTCTAAAATCAGAAGGCAGAGGCATAACTGCGGCTTCCAGTGCCCGAGGCAGGAAGCCAGAAAGGCCCCAATCCGGCCCAGGACCTGATCTGTCCTGATGGTGGGGGGGTTCCCCTATCACTGGGCAAGAGCAGCCGGAGACCCAATGGCAGGTGATTCCCCTGTTGCTGGGTGAGACCAGCAAGGGCTGTTTAGGGCAGGGTGGGAGAAACTCCCTCAGCCCCTTACTGGCTCCAGGAGGAATGTGCCTATGGCATATTCCTCTTCTGTGCCAGGCAGGATCTGGTGACCACCCTTTAAAATTCCCCACCAGGAGCTTTGGCCCATTTACCTCACCCTAGTTACGGCTCTGTCAGAAGGGACCAATATGATCATCTAGTCTGATCTCCTACACAATGCGGGCCACGGAACCTCACCCACCCACTCCTGTAATAAACCTCTAACTTATGACTGAGCTATTAAAGTCCTCAAATCATGGTTTAAAGACACTACAGAGAATCCACTAGCAAGTGACCCATGCTAGCGAGGAAGGCTTAGTCGTGCAGCACCCATGCAGTCAGGTCTAAGGAGACAAACTTTGGGTGCAGCCTCTGACTTTGGTCCTAAAAAATCAAGTCCAAATGGTCTGGGAGCACCTAAGGGGTTGTTAACATCAGACCCAACAATGTGCCAAACCACTGTGGATGGGGCTATGCTGGCGCAATCAGTATGACTCATGCTTTTTCCCCTTTTGATCTTTACGAGGACTCTATAGATGAGAGAGAATAGTGAAAGAGCATACGTTAGTACTCCCTGTGACCACTGCAGGAGGGATACATCAGAAACTGAGCCGCTGCTGAGTCCTTGCAGGGAATAGAAAAAGTGATGTTATATTGTTTGGTCAGGGAAAAAAGCCCACCTGGGGACTCCACCACTCTGGAAGATGACCTTCGCTACCTTCAAGTCTAGGGAACACTTGCATCAAAAAGAGAAGGATCTGCTGAGGTGATCTCTCAATGTGTTCTTGACCCTCAGGTTGTATAAGGTTTCTAGATGCCCTGTGTGTTCTCAGGGCCGTACCTAGAGGGGTGTGGGGACGGCTGGTCCAGGGGAGGCGCAGGCCCCTGTGACGAACCAGCCAAAAGGACAGTCCGGTTCAGCGTTGCCATCCCCCTGCCCCAGCAATGCATGCTCCTCTCGGCTCTGTGCCAGAGCAGTGGGGATGGGGCGGGAGGCAGTGTGGCCTGGGCAGGAAGTAGCAATGCCAGCTTTATGCTGCCTCCTACCCTCTCCCCACTGTTCCAGCAGAGCTGAGAGCAGTGCACATGGTGGGGGGTCGGGGGGGGGAGGTGGCCAGACTGGTAGAACTAAATGGGGCTGCTGCTTTTGGCTGGCTCGCCTGGTCCCTGGCATGAAGAATTGGGCCCTGGGCGGCTGCCCCACTTGCCCTATCACAGGGATGGATCTGTGTGTTACATGCAGAAATGCCACAGATGGAGTGCCCCTTAGCGCTGAGGGCTGAGGATCTTCCTCCTCCTTGTTTGTTGATGTAAGATGTTGATGCCATATTATCCATCATTAGAATCACTGTTCCCAACATCTGCAGAAGGAACACCTCCTATGCTAGCTGGATTGCCCTAAATTCTCTGCTGTGGTGTTTTGGACTGCCTAGGGTCATCAGGGTTGTCATAGTGATAAATGGGAGGGTCGTTTAGGTGCTAGGGAAACCTGTCTGTCAGGTTCTCTCTCTCTCTCTCTCTCTCTCTCAGTTCTTTCAATAAAGACTCCTTACACACCTCTGAATATGCTGCCTTTCCTTATTGGATTATAATTTCCCCTAAAACTCTACATCTGGCAACAGAGGATGGGATTTGTGATGGAGTTGGCTATCCTCAACAATCCTGGCAACTTTGGAAAACAAGAATGCAACGTAAGAAGCAAAACTTATTTTACTGCTTGCATGGGGGTTGGATTGTAGCTGTGAAAGCTGATCTGTTTGCCTAAGGGCTAGCTGGCTATTCTGAAAGCTGATCTGCCTGCTGTTAAGTGAAGAGACAAACAATAACCACAAGAGGGCATCATGGCTTTCCTTACTACAACCCTTGAAGCATATGATCATTCGGCAGATTTGTGGCAGACATATACAGCCCGATTTCAAAATTTTGTAATAGCAAACAACATAACTAATGAGAAGAAGGTACCAGTTTTTCTAACGGTTATTGGAGTTAAGACTTATAATTTGCTATGTGATTTGCTTTATCTGGAGAAGCCAGAGCAGAAACCATACGGGGACCTAGTGGAAGTTCTGGGAGCACATTTTTCCCCAAAGCCACTAGTAATTGCAGAGAGGTATAGGTTCTACCAAAGGAACCAAGGTGAAGGTGAATCAGTTGTACAATTTGTAACAGCTCTGCGGAAGCTGGCAGCACACTGTGACTTCAAGAACATGTTAGAGAAATGCTGCATGACAGGCTGGTGTGTGGCCTGCACAGTGAATCAACATGAAAATGCCTATTGACTGAAGGTCAACTCACCTTGCAGAAGGCTGTGGAAATTGCAGTCTCCATGGAACGCGTCACCCAAGACATGCAACAGATCGGGGTCAGTGTCCGTAAAGTATCCCTACAACCTGCCCCCAGGGCACCGGGGAGACAAGAATGTTACCGGTGTGGGAAGCAGGACCACCTCGCATCTGAGTGCCGGTTTAAAGAACTACTGTGTCAACAATGTGGTAAGAGAGGGCACATTGAACGTGCCTGCAAACAAAGGAAGGGTTAGCCAAACAGAAGAGGCAGACCTGAGAAAAATGGGCCGTTGGTTTGGCAGACTAAGAGGGAAATTCTGCATGCAGTAGAGCAGAATACAGGTGATCATAGTGACACCCAATTGGAAGATGAAGATTCCTTCCATGTTTTGTCTATAACAGCTGGCCCACATAAATTCTGGGTAACACCTGTGTTGGAAGGCAAGCCTATACGCATGGAACTGGACACTGGCGCAGCAGTTTCATTAGTTTCTAACATTGTGTATGAGAAGGACTTTAGACATCTGCCACTTAAGCCGACAGTAGTCATTTTGAAGACATATACTGGAGAGGCTGTTCCCCTGTTGGGTACTATTGATGTGAAAGTAGAACTCAATGGACAGACCACAAAGCTACCACTGTTTGTGGTGAAGGGGAATTACCCAGCCCTAATGGGAAGATCTTGGATCAGGAAAATCCAACTCGATTTGTCACAAGTGCATCAGTTGACTAAAGAAGAAATTAATCTAGCAGCGGTACTAACAAAACATGCTGCTGTTTTCAGTGAAGACTTAGGCAGCGTGAAGGGAATCACTGTGAAATTAAATATAAAGCCTGATTGCCAACCAGAATGTTTGAAGGCCAGGATGGTGCCATTTGCCATCAGACCCAAGGTGGAAGAAAACTTGGAGTGGTTAGTCAAGGGGGGAGTCTTAGTGCCAGTTACTCACAGCCGGTGGGCGACACATGTACTTACAGATGCATGTTGAAGAAGAATCTCAAGAATTGTTGACAATCATAACACATAAGGGGTTGTACAGATACTGTCGTTTACCTTTCGGCATTATTTCAGCCCCAGCTTTGTTCCAAAGGGCAATGGATCAGATTTTGAGTGGTTTATCAGGAGTACAGTGCTATCTGGATGACATCCTGGTCACAGGCAAAAATGAGGAGGAACACCTTATGAACTTGGAAGCTACTCTGCAAAGACTGGAAGAGTATGGTCTACGTGTTCACAGAGACAAATGTAAGTTTTTTCCAGCCCTCAGTTGAATATTTAGGACGTATAACTGATGCTGATGGTCTCCATAAGTCTCCGGCCAAGGTTAAAGCTATTGTGGATGCTCCACTACCTCAGAACGTAAGCCAACTTCACTTTTTTTTTATTTTAGGCTTATTAAACTATTATGGCAAGTTTATTCCACAATTAGCGACACTCTTGAAACCCCTACATGAGCTTCTGGGGCCGAAAAAGGCCTGGAACTGGACTGAAGCCTGTGATGTTGCATTTAATGAAGCTAAATGCTCACTGGTAAACTCTAAAGTTCTGACACATTTTGACCCATCTTTGCCCCTACAGTTGGCTTGTGATGCCTCCCCTTATGGAGTTGGGGCTGTATTGTCACATTTATGCCTTCTGGTGAAGAGAAGCCTATTGCTTTTGCTTCACGCTCCTTGACCAAGGCAGAAACTAACTATGCCCAAATTGAACGCGAAGCACTGGGCATTGTTTTTGGCGTTCGGAAATTTCACCACTACCTGTGGGGAAAGAGGTTCACGCTTCTCACTGACCATCAACCCCTGACATCAATTTTGGGGCCACACACAGGCATCCCACATTTGGCTGCTAGTCGGATGCAACGATGGGCATTGATACTTTCTGGATACACATATGAAATCAAGTACAGGCAATCCTCTTTGCATTGCAATGCTGATGGCCTTTCAAGGCTATCCTTACCGGCACAGTGTCAGGATCTGGGCCAGGAAGGAATCTTTTACTTTGAACAGGTGGAAAACACTCCCGTCACGGCTTCTCAAGTGAAGAAAGCAACACGGGTCAACCCAGTACTCTCACAAGTTATGGATTTCGTGATGCATGGAACGTTCTTACCTGACTCTCAGGGCTCTCCTGACCTCTGCCCCTATGTGTCTAGGAGGACAGAGTTATCGACCCAATCCGGATGTTTGTTGCGGGGTATGTGTGTCATTATCCTATCTTCATTAAGGCCATGTTTGTTGGAACAGCTCTATTCAAGTCACTGCGGCATAGTGCGCATGAAAGAAATTGCACGGAGCTATTTCTGGTGGCCGGGCTTAGACAGAGCCATTGAAGAAACGGCTAGAGCTTGTACCTCATGCCAGAGTGTCTGGAATGCACCTCAGTTGGCATCTCTTCACCTGTGGGATTGGCCCGAAAGGCCACGGCAACATATCCATGTTGATTTTGCTGGCCCATTTGAAGGATGTATGTTTTTAATTGCTGTGAATGCCCATTCAAAATGGCCAGAAGTCTCTGTAATGCAGTCCACTACTACAGAAACCACTATTCAGAACCTGTGTGGCTTTTTTAGTCGTTATGATTTTCCAGAACAGCTGGTGAGTGACAATGGACCACAATTCATTTCTCAGGATTTTGAAACTTTTATGAAGGCCAATGGAATACATCACATCAGGGCAGCACTGTATCATCCTTCCACCAATAGACTTGCTGAAAGGTTCGTACAGACTATGAAGCAAGCTCTAAAATCTGCAAAGGGACGTTCACCTCTTCAAAAGCGTCTGGACAACTTCTTGTTGTCCTACAGAAACACTCCACAGGCTACAACTAAGGCATTTCCAGCTTTTCTTATGATGGGATGGCAGTTGTGCTCTTGCTTTGATTTGTTGAAACAATGAGACACACAGCAAGTGGTTCAACACCAACAGCAGGACCAGGTCAGCAGACATTCACCAAGAACAAAGGGCCGCACCTTCAGAATTGGACAGCCAGTTCTTGCTCGAAACTATGCTTCAGGAGTTAAATGGGTCCCAGCAATGGTCATTGCCCAGACAGGACCTGTTTCCTACTCTGTCGAGACAGCGAGTGGCCTAGCTTGGCGACGGCATGTAGATCAGTTGCTTCTCTGTCATATCTGCCCAGAAGATGCATCTCCAGCAGACATATCTGACTTCACCCTTACTGATGATACAACATCAGAGTATGAAACTACTATTTCTATCTCTCCTGCTCTAGCCACCCCTTCAATGCCTTCAGCCTCCCCGGACCAACTGGACACAACATCCTCTCCGGTTCCAGCTATTTCCCCAGTACCTGTGGTCACACCACCACCAATACCACCTTGTGGTGTGGGCACACCAGAAGTTCGCTGTAATCCACTTTGCGACAGAAGGCCTCCTAATCGGCTGGATCTTTAGCTAGTGGTGACCCCCTCTTCATGGGGCAGAATAACTCCCCAGGGGTTCGCTGGAGATGGGGCAGTCTACTCTCATCTCCTAGTTTAGTTCTTATTCTTTTGGAGGGGCTTTTTCATTAGAGGGGGAGGAATATGTAGTGTTTTGGGCTACCTAGGGTCATTGGGGTTGTCATAGTGATAAATGGGAGGGTCGTTTAGGTGCTAGGGATACCTGTCTGTCGGGTTCTCTCTCTCTCAGTTCTCTTTCAATAAAGACTCCTTTACACACCTCTGAATATGCTACCTCTCCTTATTGGATTATAATTTCCCCTAAAAGTCTACATCTGCCACTTATGTGTCATGTCAGCTCCTCTGTAGCCCAGAGCTTGAGAGTCCTGAGGGCAGGGCTGGCTCAAGGGCCTGTGGTGCCTGAGCTGACTTTTGCTTTTGCTCTCCCCCCCTGCAGGGGAGAATGGGGGGGGTGGAACCTGGCCTTTACTCTGGGTCAGCTCACACCACCCTCAGGGCAGGGAACAGCTGGTCCAGGGGCAGGGCTGGCTCTATTATGAGGCAAGAGACAGACATGGCTTTGGGTGATAGTTCTTTTGGGTGCCTAACCCCCCTGAAGATCAGGCTGGCTCTTGTCTCTTTAAATCTTTCCTAGCAGCTCAGGCACTCTTAGTCAACCTGCAGCTTAAGTCATGTAGGCAGAGTGCACTTTAAATCCCTCTGCAGGTAGACATACTGTAGATTTAATCAAATGCATACCTTCACAATGACTCAGAGTCCAGGAGGGAATAACAATAGGTAAGCAGGGTTGGGGGGGGGGTGGACACTAGCCATGGGGGACTGCAGGAAGCTGTAGTCCCAGGTGACATGGTCTGGGAATTGCAGGAAATTCAGACACCCCCCCCCCCCCCCCCCCCGCAAAACAGCCTGGCTGGGACTCTCACCTCTCTTTCATCTTCCCCTGCACCGAGCCCAAGCAGCTATGTTTCCTGGCAGACCAGGATAAGCCAAGGTGAGACCTGTCTGTTTCTTGAAGTGGCACCCAGGACGGTGGGGTTCTTGGATTGTTGTTTCAGGGCCAGGTCAGTGGGGAAAGAACAGGGAAAGCAAGGGGCACAGGTTTTTTAGGAGTTTGTTTCCCCCATCTTCAAAGCATCTGACAAAGTGGGATTTTCTCCCAGGAAAGCTCATCTAGTTCCCTTTGGTGGCTGTTGGGTGGGGTGTGGGGGGAGGGAATACCAGGGCTTGCTTACGGTAATATTATCTGGTTTAAAACCAATAACATGTCTCTAGTTCAAAAAAAAGTTAAACTATACACAGGACGACAGCAGCTTTACATGCAGAAGGTCCTGGGCTCAAACCCCAGGGGGTTGGACTAGATGGTCTCATGAGATCCCTTCCAACCCTGTGATTCGATTCGATTCTATTTCCTAGAGCACTTGGCCTGGCAGTTGGGAGACCAAAGGTCTCTTTCTGGCTCTGCCCTGAGCTGTTTGGGAATGTCACTTTTCTTTCCTGGGGCTCAGTTTCCCCACCTGCAAAATAAAAATGGTGGTGAGGCTTACCTCCTTTTGAAAAGTGCTTTGAGATCTACAAGCTGAAAACTGTTAAAGAGACTGAAATAATCCCTCACTCCTGTTAGATTTAGTCCTTATAGCATTCTTCATCTCAATGCACTTTGCAAAAGGGGGCTGAGGAGGGCTCCCCCAACATAGCCTGAACTGTGGCTGGGTCCCTCCCCTCTTCTTCCTCCCCCCCCCCAAGCCCATGTGGCATTGCAGCGGGGGAGCCCAAGGGTGGCTATACCACTCCCCCCACAATACTAGCCACAGGACATCTTCAAGGGACAAGACAATAGACCACATTTATTTGTAAATGTAGAAAAACCCCACCAAACCTGACACACACAACTACATAATAGCCAGGTTAGTCTAGTTCAATAAAAACAAACAAGAAGTCCTGTGGCATTTTTAAAGACTAACACATTTATTTATCACATGAAGTTTTGCAGGAGAAAAATCCCACTTTGTCAGAGGCTTTGAAGAGATGGGGGAACTTACAGAATAGGATGAAAATAAAAGTAGGGGAGTGTAAGACATGGCATACTGTAACATGACCTGATCCAATTATTCTTTTATTATACAGAGGTCTAATATTTTTGTTGCTACTCTGAGCATCTTTCAATTTTACTGTCTTTCCAATATCAATAGGGCATTTTAAGACAATCTGTTACCTTCTCACTTTTGTTGTGTGGGCAGTTCTGTGTGCTGTGATAATAGAATAGATCTCTTTCCTCCTCTTCAGCAACATTCATTGTTTGATATTCTACTATTCACAAAAGCTTGCCTGAAGAAATCTGTTAGTCTATAACAGGCGTGGCCAAACTGAGCTCAGGATCCACCTGTGGCTCTTGAATGAAAAAGTGTGGCTCATGGAAGAAAGCCAGAGGAAAGCAGCCCCAGCCTTAGGAGTCTTACATCTCCCATCCTCAGTGGCGATGTTCCAAAGGGGTAGCCGTGTTAGTCTGGTAAAACAAGGAGTCTTGTGGCACATAAAGACTAACTGATTCATTTATCGCATGAGCTTTCATGGGAGAATATCCCACTTTGTCAAAGCTTAAGTTTTTATTGTATAGGTAGGCCTAGTTTTCATGGTAACCTTAAGTAAATGTTAGAATCTGACAGTAGTAGGATGAATATTTGCCTTCTTTTTAGGATAAAATTAAAGTGTGCAATAAATTTTAAACAGTAATTTTGGAGTAGACAAAATATAGTCATATGCCTCAGTGTGGCTCTCGAAGGTTTAAAAATCAATTTGTGTGGCTCTTGAGTTCCATAAGTTTGGCCACCCCTGGTCTATAAGGTGCCACAGAACTCATGTTGTCTTTGCTATGCCAATAAAATTGTCAGTGCTTTTAGCCATCCTGCTGTAGTTATACCAGTATACTGAAAATACCTCTTGAGGGCTAAACTCTTCTTTTGTGTTCCTATACAAGCCATGGTGGGGGTTGTCTTGCTTTACACCAGTATAAAGCTGTACAATCTTTGTGCACAGACAGACTCTGAGTCATTTTGCAGTAGACTGCAGCCCTTTTGAGAAAATTAACACTTCTTAGTGATTCCTCTCCACCCAGCTCTTTCTCAAGCAACATATTGATTAATCCACCACTGTTTGTCCCCAGTGTTCCCCCCCAGTAAGGAGACCTGGGCAGTAGCTGAGGTGGTGGGGGCAGGCATTGGGGGGTTGAGGGTGAAACTGTGAAAACGTGGGCTGCTTTACAGAATTGTTGAAGATTGCTGAATTGTTTTTTTCAGCATTCCTGGACATAATGCCAATGTAGAATGGGTTTTCTCTGTTATCAATGCTCACTGGACACAGGAGAGGAATCGATTATCAGTTAAATCTGTGAAGGGCATTATATTGATTCAGTAAAATCTGAATGACATATCATGGGAGGAATTTAACTCGTATTCTTGACAACGCTAGCCTACTGACAAAAACAGGTTCAGCTGATAAATATTTACCATTTGAATGTTATAATTTGGTCAATTAAAAGCTACTATGATATTGCTGACACAAACTGTATATTCACAACAATACTCATTTTATTGTGTTAGTTTTGTATTGTACATCTTTTTTTAGTTAATGTGTCTAAGACTATAGCTGTTGTTGAACGTGTTCTCCTTTTTTCATGCTGCCATGCATTCATTAATCATTACCCATTTCCATACCATAATACAGTAATGACACTTATATTAATACTACATTTTCTCCATGTCCTCCAATATCCTTCTTTCCATGCTTTATGTGGTAAACCTACACAGAACTCCTTGTTTGTTTTTACAAAGATATGCTGATTGAGGTAGGTCAGAGGAGACAAAAATCACCTTTGCCAGACAGAGAGGGGTGAGGAGTGAAAACAAACTCTTCCAAGCATCAAAGTGGCAGCCGTGTGAGCGCAGGGGGTCGGAGGGTGCCCCAGCCGGCTTCCCCCCGCTTCCCCTTGCTGGCTCACCACCTCCAGGGTTCCCTGCCCCCCCCCCGCTCCTGCTGGGGGTGGGGCTGGGCCGCCCCACCTCCGGGGTTCCCCGCCCCCCGCCGCTTCTGCCACGGCCGGGGCCAGCTCCTGCCTGGGGTTCCCCAGCGCCCCCCCCCACCCGTTCATGCACCCTGGGAGGAAGGTCCTTGTTATTTTGAAACAATCCTTGTTTCGAAATAACATGTCCAAACAGTGTTATTTCGAAACAACTGGTTTCAAAATAATCCTCCTTTCAAAAGCAAAGTGGTTTAAGCTGTTTTGAAAGGAGAGCTCTTGTTTCAAAATGAGGAGCTCCCTCCTTTTGAAACAAGAAAACGTCGTGTGGACATAGGGACTTTTATTTCAAAACATCCAGTGTTTCAAAATAAAAGCCCTGTGTGGACATACCCATCCTCTCTTTGATTTACATGGGTTGTGGAACTCACTTTCATAGCTAATTAGTTGACAGATGCTTTCACACTGCCCCAGTATTGTGTATAAGTGAGGTAAAGACCTTGCATGGCATGTCTACATTCACCTGTGCAGTAGTCTACTGGTTAAATACAAGTTGCTCTTTACACTTTTATCATACGCATTTCCCAAAATATCTTTTTGTAGATGCATTTTTTTAAATGCTTGTGAGGTGACTCACTCATTCATAATAGGTTGCAAGTCAGTTTAAACTACTGCTGAAGATACTGAGCTGTTTCTGATAGAGCATGAATATATTTTAAAGATATCAAGGTTTCAGTGAAATATCCATGACAGCTACCTACTGAAATGCAGAAGTTAATTCACTATTGCACAGTAAATTCAATAGAAGCTTAAAGAATGCAGTGAAATACTTTCATAAGCAATGTTTAAATCCACATAGCATTTGATGGGGAAGGCATGGGCCTGCAGGGAAGAAAAGTAGAAGAAAGGGATCTAATTGGGAACTGGGATGTAGCAGTTTGCTTACTCATGATCTTCTGTAGAGTCTGGCAGATGGTCTACACTTGAAAGTTAGACTGATACACTGCATTGCTCAGGGCTGTGAAAAATCCACACAGACATACTTAAGCATCAGGAGAGACAGCACTAGGTGAAAAGAATTCTTTTATTGACCTAGCCAACACCCCTTGGAGATAAGTACTTATTACCATGATGGAAGAACTCCTTCCATCACTGTGGAATGTCTACACTATAGCACTGCTATAGCTGTACCACTTCAGGATTTCTACTATAAATATACCCTGAGGAAGCGGAAGAAGGTGGGGGGGAAATTGAGTACATTATTCATTTCATTGGATACTTATGTTGGAAATTCAACTGCTGCTGCTTCATTCTGCTATTCTTTGGAAGGCCTTAGGGTTTGGCCTGCCAGTTGCTCCCTCTTGTGTTTGAATCTAGTACATTAATATGCTATGCATTATGAAAAGACGTCACCCATCATACATAGCAGAGCTTGTGCTAAATTCAAACATAAACAGCAGAGGATAAATGGTGTGTGCTCCCATCCAAACTTCTACCTTTTGGTTCTTGTACTTTTTTTTTTTTTTACAGTGGATCCAAGTTCTGTTGAACCTTGAACACAAACCCATAAATCAATGAGATTTACTTAATCTGCCATGCTTTATAGTAATTTTGGGCAATTTCCTTATAACCTGGTGGAAAGGCAGCCTTTGGCTATTGGGGGCCCTAGGAGAAGGCCCATTGGAGGGGCGCCCCTATAGGCCCACAGGCCCACCTCTCATGGTCCTGGCTTCCCCACCACAGACCTAGCTCCTCCTCCTTCAGCTTTGGTCTTGGTCCCTCCACTGCCAGCCCCAGCTGCTGACCCCAGCCCCAGGGTCCAGGTCTTCCTGCTGCCAACTGAGACAGGTGCAGGCTTGGGGTAGGCGAAGCAGGCAATGGGGTCTCTTTCTGCTTGGGGCCATAGGTGTGCACCTGCTTCACTTACCCCAGGAGTTGCCTCTGACCTGGTGTAAGGCAGTGGTCTGTCTGTGAGGGAGGCCACACACCCTTGCTACTGTGTTCCTGTGGGTGTACCAACTATAAAGGGGAATTAGCATTTGGGACAGGGGTCCTAGCTGCTTCTGCAGGCATCTGTGCAGCCTCTAACCCTAGGCAGGGTAAGCAAGCAATCTATAGCCCATGGCCCTTGGGCAGGGTGGGGCAAATAAACAGTCTCTAGCCTTAGGCAGAGTGAGCCACCTGTCTATATACTCAGATGGCGCAAATAAGCAGTCTATAGACTTGGCCCTTCAGGGTGAGCAGGACAGGCAAATAGCCTACTATATGCCTCTCTGAGGCTTTGTGGGCTGGGATGAGGCAATCGCCCCAAAGGTTGCGTGAAAAGAAGAGAGGCAGACACATCCCCACCCTTGACTCCATTGCATCCCAGCCCAGGGCCCTATCAGTGGAAGAGTGTTCTGTCACTGGGTCAGCAGGGCTCTGGCTGCAACTCATCAACATGGCTGCAGGACAAAACAAAACCAGTCATCTGGCTCTCCTGAACTTCGTCCTGATAACCTCCATGTTGTCATCAGTCTTGGGATAGGAGCTCCTTGGGAACCCACAGGCCTTCAGCATCAGACGCATCCAGCAGCTCTTATAGGTCATTCCTAGCAGGCAGCTTCAGTAGCTTCTCTGGGGCCCAGGGAATGGTCAGCTCCCTAGCAGGGTAGTAATCTGCATCCGTGGAAAGACATCCTTCTCCTCTGATAACACACTCCAAACTGAGCTAGTTGGCTCAGATTTTCTACTTCCTGTCCCATCACTCAACTTCTGGTGGAGCAAGCAGGGTTCTTCTGGCTTCACCCACCAGGCATCAGGTTGTCCCTTCCTGTTCATCTCCAGTGGAGGCCGTGCCCTCTCACTGCGTCTGATCTGAACCCATCTCCATATTTTTAGTATCTTTTTAGAAGTTTAAAACAATTTGTAAGTTGTTTTTTCTCTTTCTCCATTTGTCAAGCATTGGTGTTTATTTGCTTCTTCTATGCATCACAAATCCATCATAGTTTAGAGCCCAATCCTTTTATTGAAGTTAATAGGACTTCTACCATCAACTTCAGGGGAAACAGGATAAGTCCTTTTTCCCCACAGGGAAACTAGGCTGGGGTGAGCAGGGCAAAGCCTCAGGCACTGGATTTTGGAGGGCCCCGGGACAGATCCAGCTCCCTGTGGCAGTCGGGACTCCCCACCGCCTTTTGGCAGGGGTTAGGGTGGCAAGGAACAGGACCTGTCCCCAGCCGCTGTGGGGTGCTGCATTGTGCAAGTGGGTGGGGGTGGGGCCGCCAGAGCAGTGGGGTGCTGGGAGCTATCAGCTGGTCTGGATCTGTGGCTGGCGGGAACGGCACGTGGTGTGTCACGCTGGGGACCGGCAGGGCCGTGCAGTGAGGGGGGCATGGCTAGCCGCAGCTGCTGTGCTGGGCTCAGTGTCATGACCCCGGCCACAAAGAGGAAGCTGCTTGCCAGCAGCACATCATCCTGGGGCCAGAGCAGTGCCCCCCACAAGTCCCCACCCAGTGGCCGGCCGCCCTCAGGGCTCATCCTCCGCTGTGGGCCGGCTCACCGCAGCTCCAAGGCATGGGGCAGCACTAGCCGCGAGGCCTGCACAGAAGCCCAGGATGCTGAGCCATGCGCAGCAACCACAGTCAGCCATGCCCCCCTCACTGCGTGGCACTGCCGGCTCCTGGCCCGACACTCTGCAGCCTAAAGATGATGGCTGCATCCCCACTTCCCCCTAATAACTCCCTGGTGGTGCATGGGGTGGCAGGGATCCAGATCCGTCCCCAGCTGCTGCTGGAAGAAAGCTGGGACTGGATCCAGCCCCGGGTTGGGGGAGGGTGCTTTTCTGGGTGCCTGTGCCAGGCACCCAAATCTGTAGTTACAGCCTTGTTTCCCTATAGGTCAGTGTCTTTCAACTAGTACATCACAACCCCAAGGATGGTTACAAAAGGATATCATAGTGGTCAGAAAACACTGAAAATCTATTACAATGTAAAGAAAAATCTCACGCCCCATGTCCTTTTATTCTTCAAGGTGAAGTATTCTCTGTGAATCTTTTAAAACAAGCACACATAAATTACATAGGGTTGTAATTATCATCATAAATATAATTGTAACCCTTCTGCCAGGGCAGGCTGGCAGAACAAGGGTTGCGTTCTATATCTAAGGGTTTCCCAATAATGTAGCACTACCAACCAGCTTGAACCCCCACCAAGACTTCTGGGAAATCCCTCACTGTTCCCTGGACACCCCAAAAGGGGTAAGGCTTCGCCCAAACATGAGTCTGAGTGTAGTAAACAGAACTTTTAATAGTAGTAAAACAGAGTGTAAAAGGCCAAATACCAGAAATCAGCACTGATCTAGCAAATCAGTACAGAGCAAAGTTCCCAGCAACCTAGACTGCATAATAGAACATACAAGACTTAATGGCAAAACTAGCACTGATCTGGAGAATCAGTACTCACTAGGCTCCCAAACAACCCTAGGGTATCTAGGGAGTATCTTTCATGCCAGCTGTCCACTGACACTACTAGCCGCTCACTCCATCTAATGGCACCATCCCTTGGCTCTACCCAGCTTGCTGCTCTCACCATCTGCTGCACCCCTTCAGTGATTTCAGCTCAGAGAGAAGATTTTTTTCCCTCTTTCTAGTAATTTTTGCTCAGAGAGAGTTTGCTTCTCTCTCTAGTGATTTCAGCTGTTAACTTCAAGTAGTTGCAAACAGTTAACTCTATTTAAATGACAAAGGTCTTACAAAAAGCACAGCCAGATCTATTATTAGACAAGAAAGGCAATAGAAAGTGAGGCAGAAAGAGCCTGAGACGCCCCCCCCACGCCCCACCTTCTTTTAGGCTGAAACATGCGGTCGCCTTTTCTACAAATCTTTTTTTTCACTAAGGGTATCTTTTACCCTTTAACTAACCCAGAGAGATTTGAAAGAAACAGAGAGTAGCAATTCACAAAAGACAGTATTTTATATTTTCCTTCAGTATAATTACAGATATTGACAGATTTGTGATTAGATTAACCCCAAATACCATTACCCACCATGCCTTGCACCCAGTATGCTAATACCTAATTGTGCTCTTTGTGTTCATGCTAATACAGGACTCATGCAGATTGGATGCCCCACCCCACCCCCCCCACACCCCTGGAAGCTGTTAGGCACAGCTTCTAAGCCTACCTGACATAATTTTATTCTTACTTTGAGTGAATGTCAGTGTTGAGGAAATATTTTACTTGAGCTGAAGAGGCTAAGACACACTTTTTAGTAATGTTAACAGTCTTTAGGATTTATTTGAGTAATTAGCTTGTAATTTCTTTGTTAATTTGCTCTCCGTCTTTGGAGAAGAAAATTGAATCATGAGATTGTGACTTAACAGGAAAAGCAATGTCAAGGAATCCAAACGTGTCTTGTCAAAAGTATAAGCTGGTACCATCTGAGTTCCCACTGTCAGCAGAACAAGTTTGTATGACACAGTTCCAGTTACAGTAGGACAATGGTACATTCTCAGACACACATATCTTCTGGGTAAGGCCATGATCCAGGGGGTCAGGAGTGAAGGTTCAATTTCATCATGCATATTGGCAAGCTATTTAGTTTGTGTCTGCTTCCAGCTGTACAATAGGAATAATATTTCACTACCTCTGAAGCTAGCTATGAAAATTAAACAAATATGAGGTGCTCAGGAAGTGTGCAGGTTGTGTAGGTTGATATGCTAATTCTAATATTTCAGTGACAAAATGGTGAGGTGTTTTTTTTTTAAAGGGGGGGAGGGATTCAGGATAAAATCCTGGTCCATGCAAGTCAGTGAAAGTTGTGCCATTTACTTAATGGGGCCAAGGTTTCACTTTGCCAGTCAGGAAGAGATTCTGCATTACATCTCTATTTAAAATAGATCAAATTGAGGCCCTAAAATTCCATTCTTTTTGAAAGAATATTATACCTTCAAACATCACAATTCATCAAGGGTTTTGATGGAATCTTTATCACAAGCAATTTTTAAATTAAGACTGGCTATTTTTCTATGTTCCAGGGTTGGCCTGCATTTTACAGGAGGTCAGTTGATCGCAGTGGTCCCCTCCGGCCTTGGAATCTGTGAATCTACAGCTCTCAGGAAAACAAGCAAGGAGTCCCATGGCACTTAAAGACTAACAAATTTCTTAATCACATGAGCTTTCATGGGACAAAAATCACACTTCATGAGACGCTATGGAGGAATTTAGAGAATGGAAGAAAAATACATGCAGGGAACTAAAAGTCATAGGATCAGGTCACACTAACAGCTGGATTTGCTGTTACGGTGTGACCTGATCCTGTGACTTACACATCCCTCCATTTATTTTCCTCCATTCTGTAAGTCATAGAATGGGTGCCTGCGCCGCACGCTCGTCGACATGGAGCTTTCGTGGGCTTGCTTTCTTGGGTGCTCCTCCTGGAGGGGAAGAAAGGGATCCTCCAAGGATGACCTGGATGACCTCCCCCCTGACAGTCAGCAGTCCAGTACTGAGAATTCCTTGGAGAAGCAGTGAGGCGGAGCCATAGAACTTGGGCCCGGTACCGGGTTCGACGGTGCCGAGTTGGAGAGAGGCGAGGAGGCCCAGGATGGTACCAGCATCAGTGCAGGTGTTGGCAGTGCCGAATCCGATGGTACCAGAAGTGACAGTACCAGAAGTGGGGTTATTGGCAATGGTGCCAGACTTGTAGGCGGTGCCGGACTTGTGGGCGGTGCCGTGTCCAGTGGTGCCGAGGGAGGCAGTGCTGTTGCAGCCAGTTGCCTCGTGTTCTGCACCGAAGCCGGATTTAAGCGCCCTTGGCAAGCCAGTGCCTGAGCTGGGGCCCTGCTTAGGGCAGCTGGGAGGCTACCGGGAGGCCAGCGAGGTCAGTGCCTAGAAGGTACCATGGAGGGCCAAGATCTTGGGCCTGGTACCGGGGATCGGCGGGAAGCTTGAGCCCGGGCCGATCGAGGGTCCGGCAGAGCACTGGTGGCTCGGCCGCTTTCAAGTGGAGTGGCTCCAGTCCCTGAAATGAGGCAGAGGCGGTGCTCCCTTTCCAGACAAGTCCTCTGCTTGAAGGATCGGCAGATGGGGCAGTCCACTGTGATGTGGGACTCACCCAAGCAAACAAGGCACTTCTCGTGCAGATTGTCCATCAGGAAGGCCTTGCAGCATCCTAAGCACAGCTTGAATCCTGGCATTTTGAATTTCGCGTGAAAAGACAGGCCCTTGTGTTTCGCAAGATCACGCTGATCCGAACTGACGCTGATGGCGGAAAAAGGAAATGGGAGGGTCAGGGTCATGGTCACCTATATAGCCGCGGCCGCGGTGTGGAGGGGGCATTGGCCGTGCACCCTGACCTGACAGGCTAATGCTAAAGACTTTCTGAGCTACTGTGCACTGGGGCACGTGGACACCTGTAACTGAATGATGTGAGCAGTGCTCGAAAGAGAACAGCTTTCAAAAAACTGCCCAGAGCTATAAACAGTGGGTTACTCTTCAGTAACCATCCTTCTTCGAGATGGGCTGCTCAGATCCATTCAGTAATAGGTGTCTCCATGCTGGAGCACCGGATTGGTCGGAAAAAACTTGTCCTAGCCTGTCAGAAGAGGGGAGACAGCCACTGCCCCTCACGCCACCCTTGGCTATATAGATGGCCGCCTCCCCGCCCCTTCCTCAGTTCCTTAGAGTTGCCAACTCCAGAAGCAGGGATGGAGGGGAGGGACCTGAATGGATCCGAGTGGCCCATCTCGAAGAAGGATGGTTACTGAAGAGTAACCCACTGTTCTTCTTCAAGCGTTGCTCAGATGCATTCAGTAATAGGTGACTACTAGCCATGCTGAAAGGACGGTGGGTGGAGTTGGTACTTCCGCCTACAGCACAGCAACAAGCCCTGTAAGGGAGAGGCCCCGCAGCAAGATGTTCACCGAAGACAAGAGGCGAACGAGCCTTGGTGGCCCATAAGAAGCAAGGGCTGAGGGTCAACCAGAACAGGGCAAAACCGAACCCGCTGAGGCAGAGCACATATGCAGGTCGGCGAATGCACTGGACCTGGAGTAAAGGGGCACAACCTAAGAAGACAGGTTATGCGGGTGCCCCGCTCAGGAGGAGAAATGTGGAATGTAATCGATAGACTACACTGTCTGACCTAGGCCATGTCACGTGGCCTTGAAGGAGAACACTGAAAACTGGCTGGTGAAACTAGCCATGTGGCCGCGTTTCGTGTGAGAACAAAGAAAGGGTAGGCATAGAGCACTCAAAGGCTTTGCAGGAGCCATGTAGTCATGGACTGATCTGCTGACTACTGAGTACACAAGGAGAAGTAAGGGGATGGCCATGCCCTTATCTAGGATGTGGTCAAGCAAGCCGTCTGGCTAAGGAGAGGGAAGGATACAAGGTTGTGAGGTGGGCTCGAGAGTGATTGAGAAGACCATGGGACACTAGCCATGACGTATAGAGTCAAGGCAAGCTGGATGGGCCCACGGCATGCCAATTCACCACCTGATTTGCACAGAAGCGCAGATTTCAGTTAAGCTGGTACCATGACCGGGCTCTCACAGGAGAAAGGCCCTGGAAAAATACCGACTTCATGGTGGCCTAAGACAATGTTGGTGAAAAAAGCCTACTAAGGGTTGTGGGGAGCTGGGATGTAAGATAGGGGCCCCGTTGGTCTAAGCTTACAGGGTTTTGCCCCTCGAGGCTCTCACTAAGTGTGAGGGGAAGGAAGAAGCACAGCAGAGAACCTTACTACCGTCTAGACAGCTCCTTGGAGACCAAGAAATTGAAGAAGGGTCGAGAAGGACCATGGACTCAGTACCTAAGGTGCATTCCTGAGGGAGAATGCTACCACTTTGCCATGTCAGGGCTGCCCAGGCGGAAAAACTCTTCAATACACGGATAGTGAAGAGCTCCACTGCCAAGGGAGCATCCTTCTTGAGCTAGAGAATGGCCTGTAACAAGGTGGCAGCTGCCGCGGCCGGCGGCCACCTTGGTATCAGAGAACCCAATGAAGTTTTCTTCCCGGAGAGAGCGAAAGGGCAAATAAAGGGTTATAACCCCAAACTGTTACATGTTCTACAGACTGGATTCTGTGTGTCACACCATCATAATGGCAGTGGGAGTAGGCGGGTCCTTAAGAAGGGAAAAAGGGAACCGCAGAACTGCCAGATGCAAATAGTGTAGTGGCTAACACCTCTGCTTAATATGCAGAAGGTCCTGGGTTCAATTCCCAGGGGGTTGGACTTGATGATCTCATGAGGTCCCTTCCAGCCCTATGATTTGATTTGATTTGATTTGATGTCGCCAACGCATATGGGAAAAATGCTGTAGCATCAAGCAGCTACGTGCGGTGTAGTGGGATAGTCCCGCAGGGGGCAGGGCGGAAAGGGGGAGGAGCCCGTGTTAGGGAGCAAGACCCTAGGTCTTGCGATGACGCAAGTTCCCTGGAAGCAGGGAACCTTCCGTCTGCCATAGACAACTGTCCAGAGGGCAGTGGGTACCGAGGCAGGGGGCCCTCTAAGGGATAGACCTTACGTAGTTTCCCAACCTATGAAGCACGGCAAGGTATTTCCCCTTCAGGGTTTGAAAAGGGTGACCCTGGCCGTACTTTGGTGAGGTTGGGGAAGCGTGGGCTACCTCGGAGGCGGTAGACCAAGGAGAAGGTTCCCGAGGCGAGCTCCTGGCTCCCACTCGATGACCACAGGCAGAGACGAGGAACCATACGAGGGTGGGAAGTGGGGGGGTGGCCGTACCTGGGCCCGTGCAGGGGTAAAACCTCCTGTAGAGGTCCCTTCCCGATGAAGTAGCTATCCAGGTAGCTGAAAACTACACAGATGTGTCCCCTTAATGCGCCAGGGAAGGTCTTGTCGAAAAAAGGGGAGGGTTGAGTCACAGCGCAGAAGACGGTGGCGTGACCCAGGACATCCCCTCCCCTTCCCCTAACCTGGAGCGAGGGGGCCTACCTGGGACACGCGTCATGGCCACAGGCACAGTCCTGTTGTGAGTAGGCTTCGGATGTGCGCATCTCGGAGCCCTGCCATAGCTGGGCTGCAACAAGATGCGTCTCCATCCCTCAACGAGGGGTTGGGGAGGAAGTACAATGGGGAGGATTCGGGAAGGAGGGTTGTTAGGGTTAGGAGAGGGGCAGCTTTCGTCCTCAGGAAAGTCGCTGCTTAAGGAGTGGAGTGGGGGTTGGTGGTGACTACAGTATTGGGATACTGGCACCATAGGTGGGCGTCATACGTTGTCAGCCCCGGCGTTCCGATCAAATCTTTGGTCCTGCAGTCAAGGGAGGGAGAGAACAGAGAGGGATCGGGTGGTTCCCCCCAGGCCCACCTTTCCTATAGGGAAAAAGGGCGAGAATGACACCACAGGAGCCCCTCGCACCCCAAGAGTAAAGAGGGTAATGGTCAGAAGGGCCCCTCCCTGGGGAGGGGTGACTGAAGGCCCTCTTTCCACCGAGAGTGAGGCGAAAAGGGAAAAAGGGGAGGTTGTCCTGCCCAGGGAATTGGGAGGCTAAGTCGGGGGGGGGTGGATCTGGGAAGGAGGAGTCCAAAATACTTGGCTTCTCCCCCAGGGTCCCAGGCCATACCCACCATGGAGAGGGGTTCCAGGGGAAACAGGATGTTCCCCTCAAAAGGCAGGTCAAGGACCGCCTGCTGAGCGTTAGGGGGTGTGTTAACCTCCCTGAGCCATGCTACCCTACAGAGAGTAACTGCCGAGGCCATGGTGCGAGCTGCAGTGTCCACTGCATCACTGGCTGAGAGAAGGAGGTCTTGAGATATTATGTTGCCTTCCTTCAAGAAGGCATCATACTCATCCCTGGCCTCGGGCGGGAGCATATTCCTAAATTTCCCAAGGGATTCCCAGACATCCAGCAAGTACTTGCTGGTTATAGCCTGGTTGTTTGCCACCCGCAGTTGAAAAGCTGACGAGGAGTATACCTTGCGGCCTAACAAATCCAGTTCCCTGGTCTCCCTGGCGCCAGGAAAGGAGTCCCTGGGGGGTTCTTTGGCCCCCATTGCCATCTGGATCATGTCCCTGGGGGAGACCGGGTGGCCAGTGAGTGAGGGGTAGTCTGATTCGGATACCCGAAATTTCATGCTTGCCATATCCAAAACTGGGGGGACAAAGCTTGGACTTTGCCAGCAAGAGTGTGCAAGGTCCCACATGCTTGGGTGGGGCAGGATTGCTAAAGGTGCCATAGAGGCGAATGCTGGTCCAAACAAGGTGTCGGGAGGGAGGATCAGGGGTTCCACCTCCATACCTAAGTGGGCCATGGCCCGGCGCAGCAGATCAAAGTGCGCCGGAAGGTTGCCCATGAAGGACTCTGGTGCCAGGGACAGCGTGGCACCGGGAGTCCACCACGGAGGGGGGGAAGTGCCCTCAGGAGACCACTCCTCTGGTTGAAAGCGGAAGGGTAACAGAGCCGATGTGCGGCGCCAGGGCCGTTTTGGAGCCCCTAGAAGGTCCCTCTTCCAGGCAGGGGATGGGGATCAGGATTCCCAGCCCGGTGCCATCAGTGGAGTGGTGCCCACCCCTCCCGGGGTGGAAAACAGGGGGCTGGACGGCGAAGGTGAGCATCCCATGTGAACCCAGGCCTTCGAAACGAAGGCTGGTTTGCCCCTTCTGGTTGGGAGTGGGGCAGGTGGGGTAGGAAGGAGCAGCAGGGCTCAGGCTGCTTCCACCGCTTCCGGGGTGGACGGGACAAGAAACGACTCCACATGAGTCACAGGCAAGTCCTCGCTAGGGGAGGGAGGACTGCTTGGGTGTTCCCGTTCAGTCAGTACCAGACTTTGCGGTGCCAAGGGTGGGGTCAGCCGGTGCCGAGGTGATGTCGGCACTGGTGGAGCCGGGCTGTATCGTGCCGTCACCACCGGAGATGATATGGTGCGATGTAGAGGCGAGTCTGGCATTGATGGTGCCGGGCTGGCTGAGGGTGACCTCGATTGGTGCCGAGGTGCCAAGGCTCTGGGCAGCCGCTGCAGTGCTGGAGTCAGCACCGAGGTGGTGGTGGGGCAGCGGCCACTGGTGGCACAGTGCCACGTAGGCACCGGCGCCAAGCTGGGTCTCAGTGCCGGGGTCTCATCCAAAGCCTCAGGTGAAGGGTGCCGAGCCTTCTCCGAGGCTAAGGGGTGGTGCTGCTGTTCCCTCTCCTTAATTGTTCGAGGTTTAAAGGAGAAACAAATAGAACATGCCAAGACCATGTGGTCTTTGCCCAGGCACCTGAGGCACTTCCCATGGGGGTCGTCCTGGGGGGAAGGCCTTGCCGCACTCGGCACAGGTTTTAAACCCCAGCATCGTCGAAACGATGTTCCAGTCCGGTGCTGGGCTCTCGCGGTGGAATTAAATCCACAAAGGAGATGTGCCTTGCCAGACAGTGAATCCAACGAAGACACAGGCTGCTTGCGATTAGCAAGGATCGGACGTTCCAGATCTGATGCGCAAGGCGGAAGAAATGAAACTGAAGAGGGGGCCGGGAGGCGGCAGTATATATAGCCACGGATGGCGTGAGGGGCGGTGGCCACCTGCCCTCTTCTGACAGGCTAGGACAAGTTTTTTCTGACCAATCCGGCACTCCGGCACGGAGACACCTATTACTGAATGCATCTGAGCAGCACTCAAAGAAGAACAGCTTTTACTTTTCTGCAAGCTCTTTAGCTTGTGTCCAGGAACACATAGTGAAGAGAAAGGAAATAGTGTATGCAAAGTGTTTTCAAATTCTCTGAATAGGAGTAGAAAAATTACATTCAAACTTTGATCTCTCCAGGAGTATAACAAACTTCCTCTTTGTATTATAACTATGTGAATTTATAAATGAGGCCCACTATTGGCTAAGGGAGGTTGGTGCAATTCTCAGAGATGTGGTGTTTATGATAAACTTCCTTCCTCCAGTATCTTTTTTGGTGGAAAGTTAAACACTCGTTTTTTACAATGATACTCCCTTGCACTGGTAATAAGTTCCTTGGAAAGGACTAGCTCTTTCAGTGTGAAGAGTATTAATAAAAGCAAAGGCAATGAGTGGGGGTGGTGGAAGGGACTGTGCGAGGTCATGTGCCTGCCCAGAATTGCAGCTTGCAGGCCTGGATTAAGAGGCCTCAGAGCCTCAGGCTGCCCCACTACTGTGGCTCTCCTCTGGCCTGGCTCCCCACCCCTGCCTGGGATTCCAGTGGGCCACCAACTGGGGGGGCCCCTGCCTGGGTCTGTGCTGGGGGGTGTGGCAGAAGCCATGCTCCCTGTCAGCCTCTGGGCCCACTCTCTGGGGGAAGGGCAGGCCTGCCCGGTTACCCACTCTGCTCCATCCTGAGGGTGGACCTGGTGCTCTCTGGCACATGATGCAGCTCCAGCACTGTTCTCCAGGACCATGTCCCTTAAAGGCCACACAGAGAACCAGCCAGCCAGCCCCTGGAATGGAGTGGAGTGAACAGAGCTAGCCTGTCCCACCCCCAGAGGTGGATCAGCTGACCTAGGGGCAGGACAGGAGCACCTCTGGCCCAGGGTCCTGCCCTCCATGGATCAGCAGCATAGGAGCTCTCTGCTCCCTAGTACTGTGGGGGTCATAGCAGGGTTGTGGGGGTGGTGGATAGGGCAGGGGCCCCAGGGTTCCAGCCTCTATGGGCACTTTCAGGCAAGGACCTGGGGATCCAGCCTGTTATTGCCCCTGTATTAATCTGGCCCTGGCTGCTTGACTGGTACTGAGCATGCTCAGTAACATCTGCTGAAACCACTGCCCTCACTCTGACCCCCCCACGCTGTTGGCAGGTAAGGGTCATCTCTGAACAGAAATATGTACTGCAAAAATTGCCCTATAGATTTTGTGGGATATGAGCCAACATTTTTCAGCCATATCAAAGGCAATTGTACTAACAAAACAAAAGAGTTTGAAATGTTCAGACCAAAGCATTTTTCAATCTTAGGGTGGAATACAACAGTCTACACCAAGTGTAGGCTAACTTTTGGGGCTGAGGACCACATCTGACTTTAGTCAGACCAAAGAGGAGTGGGGGGAAGGGAGGGCAGGGCAGGGAGTGGGTAGCAGCTTCAGTGCTCCTGCCAGGCCCCTGTGGTGGGAGAGGGGCAGGGCCAGGAGAGAGAGTGGCTGCCATGGTCCAGTGAGGCCCAGCTGGAGGGCCTGCTGAAAGGCTCCCATGAGCCGCTATAGTTGACCAAACTCTGGTCTGCACCAATGTTCCCTCTAAGCTGCGCTGGCGCGCTGCAGCGCAGCCCGCCGCAGCCGCCAGCGCAGGGAAGGCAGCTAGCAGTGCACTGCCAGCAGCCAGACTGCTTCGAGGGAGCTTCTGTGGAGCAGGGAGTTTTGAAAACTCCCGCCCAGAAAAGCTCTAACGGAGCATGCCCAGAAAATCTGCGCATGCTCCGTAGAGCTTCTCTGGCCCAGGAGTTAGGGCTGGGCCTGCCTCGAGTCCAGCCCCGAGGTAAGTTTGTGGGGGCTG